>JANPWX010000097.1:1906191-1958213 GCA_024734555.1 Trochalopteron elliotii | reverse complement strand
AGTGAGAGTGGGTGGCCCGCAGAGGATGATCACCAGTCATTCCTTCCCAGAAACCCAGTTTATAGCTGTGACAGCCTACCAGAACGAGGAGGTATGCACAGTGGGGGAGAGGATGCCACTGCCGGGAGGTTTCAAGTAGCAAAGCATGCACGTTGCAGAGCAAAATAAATAATGGATCTCCTTTTGCATTTTTCACTTCTTCCTATGCTTTTTTTGAAGCTAAAGATAAAAGATGAAATGAATGTATGTAAACGCCCCATGAATGAATGAGTTATAGAACAAAGTTCTGGTCATTGTTTGTGTCAATATGTACTGTAGATTCCTTAAGGGGAGTAACTTAAAAGACTCTGGGGAGGGGCAAGCAACTATGGTAAAAAATACAATTGTCATTTTCAGCTACACAGTGACTGAATGCGCCATTCTTGGAGCAGCCCTTTTTATGTTAGCCCAAATGCATGTCTGTGTTGAATGAAGTTGTAATTATCAAGTTTTCTGAGATTTCTTTGATGTCCAATCTGCTCTGGCTTGAAATGCGAAGATTTTTGTAATTATTTAGTTTACTACTTTTCTCAGGTGTTTCCTTAGATGATCAATGAACTCAGGCTATTCAGTCTTTTAAAATTTGGCAGAGTGACTAGCTCCTAGTGCTTTGATTATACTTCAGACCTTAAGAAGCTGTTTAATTCATGCCCATCAGTTGCTTTTATGGGCCTACTTTTATTTCTTCAAAAATCTGTGATTTTACCAACTTTACTGGGTAGTCCTGATTCAAATCCTAATATCAATGTGATAATGAATGTTGATACATGTGAATAAAGATATTTGTTGTTGTTTTTAGATCACAGCTTTAAAAATTAAATACAATCCGTTTGCAAAGGCATTTCTTGATGCAAAAGAAAGGTGAGAGCTCCTGACTTAATTTTAAAATGTGTTTTTTTAAGAGAGATTTGTGAAGGCATATTCTTAACTAATACAACATGGCTTCTTTTATAGAAGTGATCACAAAGACATGATGGAGGAAGTGGGGGACAACCAGCAGTCTGGGTATTCACAGTGTATGTTTCCTTTCATTGTGCATCATAAGTGTAACTTTGATTTCTTCCATCTACTCTGTTAAGTTCAGCAAAACTTTGAGATCAGTGCCTGATGGCTGGCTTGTAACAGACAGAGGAATGTTACCAATCTCTGTGGTTGTGGTTCATGCATGTTTATGATTGTATAAACATTATAATCTCTGTGTGGTTAGGCTCTACTGCATTCAAAACCATTTAATAGAATCCTGCAGAGTTGCCTTTATGTCCAAAAAGACATCTGCCTTTTTATACAAGGACAGTAATGTTCACATGGACATGGAGACAAAAGTTTATTTCATAAAGTTTATTGAGACAGTGCTCATGTTCAGTATTCTAAGAAAATGACGGGCATTTGCTGAAGAAAGTTCTTTCAGATGACTGAAAAGCATTAGTGTTTTAATGATTTAGATTTTAACAGATGATTCCCAACAAAATGCAGCCTAAAAAGGATGGGGGAATTGATTTGCAGTAGGAATTTTTTTGTTTTAGAGAAAATACTTAATTTTTAAGAGGAGTTCTTAGTCTGAGAAACACCAGAGCTTAGCTATAGATTGAGACTCTCAAAGAACAATTTAAAACTGAATACTATGCCAACAATTACTGAGCACACACTACCTACATATTGGGAGGGTTTAACAATTTCCATGTTTCCTTACTGTTGTTGTGATTAAATAGTATTTTGAAAAATAAGTTAGCTTGACACAAGACTTTTTCTAAGCTGCTTTCTAATTTTCCTTTATAAGAGCATTTATCAAAGTTGTAAAGATCCAGATTTCTCAGCTATGTTGAAACTCAGTTTCCTTTCCTGAGTGTGCATTTCCTCACTGTTCAGTTATTTGTCTCATTGCTGTGATTCTCTGCCTGGCTGCCCTGCACACCCCTCTCACAGACCTCTTGATTCCCCACAGTGGGTAGCTGGCTGATTCCTGGCAGTGGGACTCTGTGCCCACCTGCCAATGCTCACGGCCAGTTTGGAGCCCCGCTGTCGCTGTCCCCTGCCCACAGCTGTGACAGGTACTCCTCGCTGAGGAGCCACCGCCCTGCACCCTACGCCAGCCCCTACTCACACAGGAACAACTCCCCAAGTAAGTCGGAGCCTGCAGCTCTGGGAAAAGGGGGGGACTGAGCTGAGTACATGTTCCCAGTGTCCTTATAACTGAGGGTCTGATTTTGTTAGTTTCTGTTAACTGTGGCTGTAGTTGGTGTCTGTCTATCAACATCCCACCACTGGACAGATAGGAGCAATAAGGAGCTGAGTCAACTGCAGAGCTTTTAAAAAAGGTGTGCTCAAAAGTAGCCAAACGTCTTCATACTTACTATTTAGGGCACTAGGTACTTAAAGGTGAGAAGAGCATTTTTAACTGTAGGCTTTTTTTGTTTGTTTATTTTTTTAAACTTCTTTTCTTCTGGCAAAGAAGAATGATTAACGGTTTTTGCCTTCAGGCTGTATAGATATTGAAGGTTTTGGTTTAAAAAAATATTTCTTATTTAGAGTTATGAAGTAATACATGGGCTTCTAAAAGCAGCCTGACTAATCTTGTTTGTAGCTTTGTAGTTCATTTTGAAGTGAACTATTTCTCTGTGAACTTTTCTTACATTTTGGAAATTTTGTGCGAGATTTAAAAAAAGAATAAAAGAACAAAACCTCTCTGCTGTTCTTTCTTGTTCCCTGGTCATCAGCAAAAAATGTCCTTCCCTTAGCTAGCTACCACAGCAGCTTCTTTCTCACTATGGTTTGCTGTATGGGATTCCCTTTACAGCTTCCTAGTGCCCCTGCTGTGTGAGCCAGCCACTTTGGGTCACAAGCCAAGTAGTCTAAACCACAGTCCAGTCACTTCTGATGGTGCCTAATGCAGATTTCAAGGTGGCAGGCTCAGCTCAAAAGTGGGATGTGTGATCCTGTGATAGGCTTATCCAGCTTTGCCAGACTGTTACTGCCAGGGTAGTGATGGAGATGGAAGGTCTCCAGGTGACAGTGTAAATAAAGAGCCCTCCTTTTCCCACTGACTGAGTAAAATAGCATGTGCTGAATTAGCAGCTGGCTTGCAGACAGCCTTTTGGCTATAGGCCCTTCACAGAAATAAGATTTTGCAGTTATGAGTGGAGCAAAACAACACATCAGGGCAATGCCAATAAAGGTGTGAGCGTGACACAACTGGCTACTGGCTTTGTTTTATTCTGTGTGTGTAATTTTGGGTTTTTTCCAAGGCAGTAGTGGGGAAGGGTGATTTAAACCTCTGCATTGCTTTTAAATACAAGATTGCTACTTGGTCTGTTTCTAGTGTTTGTAAGTGATCACATGTTTTCTCAGCAGCCTATGCTGACAACTCCTCTGCCTGCCTATCCATGCTGCAGTCCCATGACAACTGGTCTTCTCTGGGAGTTACCACACACACAGCCATGCTGCCCATGGGTCACAGCACTGGCACAGCTACCAGCTCCAGGTAAGAGTCCATCTCTCAGCAGCCCTCAAATCCCTGTATTGATACTTTATAGGAAGAGAAGGCTGAAAAAGGAGGTAAAGAGTCACCAGAATATTAGAAGTTTTTTTGGCCATTGGTATGAACCATTAGCACTCTGTGGGGCACTGAGAAGGACTATCCACAAGTAAAACAGATTGAAGAAACAGAATTTTGTTTTGGTTTGGTTTTGGAAATGTAGATACCTGTGACAGCAATATTCAATAGGTTAAGGATTGCAAATTGCTTAGATAAACGTAGATTGAATTTGAGGATGCTCTCTTAAGTTTCATGTTTATTATGTCTAATGTTTAAAAAGTTTATTTTCTTTATCCTTTCCATTTTGGCTGGTCACAGCTTTCCCAGCCATCACCATAAACCATTGTTCTGCTACAAATGATGGAGCAGTGAACTGTAGTGTGGAGAAGGAGCACATGCTTGCGACAGTAACTCTTTACTTAAGCATTGCCAAACCAACCAGCATAGCATGGGATTGTACATGTGGTGGAAGATATTTTGTGATCATAGAAAAAGAATCTTTTCTCCTTTTTGTGCTTATTATCTTAAACTCTTGGATTCTTTAGCAAAAATTTAGCTTGCAGTTAGACCCTTAAAGCTAAACTTGAAAATTCAAAGAGATGCAGAAAAGACAGTAAAATATTTGCTATTAACTGCAGAGGGACAAGATTTGGACATCTTTTCTAGCAATTCAGACCTACTGTTCAGTTTGTGGGAAGCGCTTTTGCATTTGAACTATGCACATGGACTCTTAACTATAGTTAATCAGGCCATGTACTACTCCCCAGTGTGAGTTAACTGTATTACTGAATGTAAGTTTTAGTCCTGAACACAGATTAATTAAGTTATTCTAAGTAATTCTAGCGCCTCTTTCTCTGTCTGATCCCCCAGGATGGATGTTTAGGAAGTTGCAACGTTCCCCAAGTTTCAGTTTCTGCATTGAGTTGTTTAGTAGGTAAAACCAGCAGAACTGGGACTGTGGAACCTCAAGGAAGGCGTTTTTGCCACCCCTTTTGTCTAAGCCCTTATCTGTTGGGAAATAGGGAACTACAGCTTATTTGTAGGGGTGCCATGAGCACAAATTCTCCCTGGGGCTCCTTCCTGCCTGGCAGTAGCTGGGAACTGCTTAGAGGACTTCACTGTCTGCAGCAAAGGGACCTGGCCTGGGAGCTGTGTTGTGAGCTGAGGAGCTGCCAGCAGGCACTGGAGTCACTAATAACTGTTTTTTATCCGTGTCTTTTCCTCTTGCAGTCAGTACCCCAACCTGTGGTCTGTGAGCAACAGCACCATCGCGCCGGTGTCGCAGCCCAGCGGGATGTCCAACGGGCTGAGCTCCCAGTTCCTGCGGGGCTCTCCAGGACACTACTCGGCCCTGCCCCACCCGGTGGCGGCCGCCTCCTCCGCCTCGCCCCTGTATGACGGGGCGGCGCCCGCCGACCTGCCCGACAGCCAGTACGACACCTCTGCACATGCCAGGCTGGCCCCCACCTGGACACCTGTCACCTCCCCTTCCATGTAGGCCCAGGCCTCTCCCTCTGAGACACTTCTAGCTACTCAATTGCTTTAGATGCTTTAATCCTCAAGGAGGAGAAAGAGGAGACGTGAAGGAAACTGCAACCAAAAAGCATCTGCACTGCTCTGCACAGGGCATCCACATTGTTATACCTCTTACAGTGAACGGTGCATCACTGACTTCATGTAGAGTTTACAAACCTGGTGAGTGTGCAATTCTGAGAGCAGATTCACTGCTTTTAATATTTTTTTCTTTTTTAAAGTTTGATAGACCTAAATTTTAAGGTTTTTTACTTGGATTCCAGATTTCTTGGTCTTCTGATATATTTGGACCTGAAATTTGGCATTGTTCTTGAATAAGTTACTCCTAACTGTTTTCCAGTTAATTTTTTTAAATGGCAAACTTAGCTATAGTCATGAGAAGATTTTTATTAACCATCTAGTTAGAAGCATTCTGAAATATGGACAAATGTAGCTGAAGAGTGAAGTTTTTGGAAAATCACGTGCACTAACACGTATTTGCTTCACAAATACGTTGTGTTCTTAACTGTATGCTTATTTCCTTGCTGCTGAATTAATGTGGAGACAATCTTTGAGAACTATGTTCTTCCCAATAAGAACAGTATTAATGTTTGGTCTAAAAAGTTTTACCCAAAAGACTCCTTTTTAGAGGTAAGTTTTTGATCACACAGGTTTCAAATACCCACCAGCTTAGCTAAACGTCTCGTTCTCAGACAGTGTCTAATTAGAAGCCCTATCCAAAACCTTTCTGAACCATTAAAAATACATCACTTGGTTTTTTTGTTTGTTTGTTTTTTTTTTTTTTTAATCTTTGGCTCAGGCCTTAAGAGAAGAAATTCAACACCTCGGGGGGGAATCACTCTAATTTATTTTATTTCAATCTTGTACTCTGATCTGTATTTATTATTTGGTAAGTTTATCTTCTTTACTTTACAACTGTATCTTCTATGTTTTAAGATAAGTAAATAATCCCTCGATCTACAGTGCACTCTTTTAAGACAATCATATGTGGGATATGTCACCCCATGGCACATGGAACAGCATGGATGTAATTAGGTAACTTACTGGAAGAGGGAAATATGTAGTTGCCAAGGATTTTGCATAAAAGTGCAGATATACTAAGATTTAAAACACACTGGCTGCTTGACTTGCTGGAAGGAACAGATCTTGATAAAATATTTTCTTCATTACTGATATGAAGTAATGTGATCCAAATTCCTAATGCAGGCTAACCCAAAACATTGGCTGAAAGTGTGCCCTTAGATGTGTCTCTTTCTCCCACTGAATCTGGCAAATACATATCCTGAGGAAAGTGAGTTCTTTTGCATAAGCCATAATAAATAACTTGTATAATGAAGTGCCTAATATAGCAAAGAAACATTCTGTATCAGGGAATTCTTTAAATAACTCATTGATGTGTGCTTATGTGCTGCAGTGGCAGCTTTAAGATGAAAAAGCAAATATTTGCCACCATTTTGGTCTGTTTGGTACCCTTTGGGCAGGTTCCTTCACCTACAAAGGTTTTGGCAGGGCTTGTTCCCTGCAGAGGCAAGTCTCCCAGGGGTACTCCAGCAGGAGACAGCACCAGAAGTGGGTGGCTGCACAGCCACATCCTCTGTCAATATGTAAATATTGATCTAAGTGCTCCTATTTTATTGTGAAGGTAAATTGTGTAAATGATGTAAGTGCATTATTATTTAGACTATTTTGTAGAAATTAGCAACATCTTTCATTGTGAGGTTTTATACTTGTATTTGGGACATATAATTTAAATTAAGGAAAAAAAAAAGTAAAGATTCTTAAGAAAAACTCCATGCTTGATGTTCAGTTTGTGGGGGTGGTGGGAAAGGTGAAACAAATGCAGATCATCAACTACACTGAACCTACGGTAGGCTGTCCTTCCACTGCGCGGTTTCACAAGTGATTCCTGCTGCCTGTCTGCTTCTGCCTGTGGGCGAAAGTTCAAACAGTTCCCATCCACCTCTCCCTGCTGTCTCCACCCTCGTCTTATTTCTCCCTTGTTTTGGTAAATCCTTCCCTGACTGGTATTCAGAGGTGGTTGCTGCATTTGGTGCTGGGTGAAAGCTCTTCTCTCACAGCAACCAGTTTCTAGCTGGGACTGGATGCAAGCCTGGTAGCTGCTGTGTTATACCTCGATAACCAGATTTTTAAGGGTGTTTCTGAGTCCCTGCCCCCAGTAATAAATGCCAAGCTGCTGTCTTGTACTTTCAGCTACTTCAGGAGTCTCTTATCAGCTGCTCAGTGCTGCTGTGGCTCTGTGTGCAGCTGAGCACATGCATGCCCTTTCTGAGAGCTCCCAGCTTTTGTTGGGGAGGCAGCCAGCTTTATCCCTTGCCCCAGAGCTGTGCCCTCAAAGCAGACATGTGAGGGGAGAGGATGATCAGTCAGCTGTACAATCATTTAGTTTGGAAATGACCTTTAAGATCACTGAGTCCAACCCTTAACCCCACATGGTAAAGTCCACCACTCAACCATGTCTCTAAGTATCACATCTGCCTCTCTTTTCAATACCTCCAGGGCTGGTGACTCCACCATTTCCCTGGGCAGCCTGTCTAGTGAAGGGGGCCCATAAAGCAGGAGAGAGGTGCTGGGCCTAGGACTGGAACCTGTCCCTGGCCCTTGGCAGGCGGCCCACTGTGGATCTCTTTCCCCCACAGAGGCCTGCATGGAGGACACAGCTGCTGCTCGGTAGTTTCTCTGGTTCTTGCAGACCTTGTACTGCAGAAGTGATTCCATGTCCACATGGATCAAAATAGTTGAGGCTACTTATAGGAATGAGCTATGGCTCTCTGATCTAACCTGCCTGCAGCTAAAGCCTTTGGGCTGTGAAGTGGAGGAGCTCAGCCTTGCTTAATGCTGGTATCTGATGGATCTTACCTAGTTGGTGTTTCCTGGTGTGGGTTTTTTTTCCCCTCCCATACTTTCCAATTAAAGAAACCAAAACCTTTGATTGAGTGGAATTTTTAGATCACTTTAAAGCAGATGGGGCATTTCCATATCTGTGTACTCACACCTGAAAATGAACTTTGTGTGACCTATCTGGAGAAGTTTTTCTCACCTGTGAGCTCAGGGCAGCTGTGCTGTGCTCCTTCCTCAGCTGTTGCCTGGTGCAGCCTTGAGACTGCTGGTGGAGGTAAGGAGGAAGCACCGATGAAGATGACATTTCCAAATGCTGAGGAAGGTTGGTGTGAGATGGCTCACCTCAAACAGCCCCCACTTGTGAGTGTGACTCTGCTGTTTCCTTGTACCAGCTCCACCATGACTCCTCACCACTCCTGACTCTGCTGCACACCAGACAAACACTGGGACTACAGACTACTGTGAGGCTGGGGGAGGTCCAAAGGCCCAGGAACTAAGCTGTCACCAAATGCTCAGAACTCTTAGGAAACTTATACTGTTTGCCATCTCAGCAGATTAGTGCTTTTTATCTTTATTTTCCTCTGGGTAACAAATAATTGCTGGCTGTAAAAAAATCTTTGTAAAACCCTCATCCCAGTTGTGCAGAAATGTCTTGCTCTGCTTCCAAAAGCCATGTCAATACTGAGTCCAAGCAGGAGTAAAATGAGATCTGGTATTCCCATGCTTGTCTCCAGCCTGACTCTCCCCCATTGATATAAATTAGATTTACGAGTTGAGATAATGCACATTAAGGCACTGCATCACTCATGTAAATATAAGTAAAAAGTAATGGAAATCAAAAGTTAAAAAAAAAAAAATTAACCTCCCCAAAGACAGGTGTAAAGAAGGCAGAAGCAGAAACATGCCTTTTTTTCTTTTTTTTTTCTTTTTTTTTTTTTTTTTTTTTAATGCATATAGAAACTCATGCCAGAGGCTTATATCTATGCAGAAAATATTTTCTTATATAGGTTCTGGCTTTAGTTGCTCCTGGATGTCTGTGCCTTTGGCAACTGAGGTAAAGAAAATGAGGGAGCCAGTCTGAGTCGTGGGTGGTGCAGCTCCAGTATTTCTCATAATATCTAATAGCAGCTTATAGACACAGTTATTTCTGACAATGTCAAACATTATTTCAGAAGATAACAATCCAAATGCAGGTTCTCCCACTGTACACACCACTGTCATATCAAGGATCTGGACATTGTGGCCTTTAGAGCCCAAGATTATATGGCTAGCTACAGCAGTTACTTTTGTAAACAGAGGAGGCACAGGGCTTCTCAGGAATCTTCTGGAGCTACCAGTGCTCTACCATTCACAGAATTTGTCCTTCTGTCCCTTGAGTTCATCTGCACTGCTTGCTCTCCTAAGTGAACACTGCTAGTTTTATTCCTGTCTTTGTTAGCCAAAGTGTTGGCTTGTGTTTATAATTTCTCAAGTCTACCTACAGTGCCAGCAGGAGAAGGGGAGGTGCTGGAGCCCATTCCCAGTGATAGGTTCCTAGAGGTGGATGTTGGCTGGTCAGTATGGAGCAAACAGCAGTGTGAGGCTGCCATATATTCCATATCTCCTGTACGATCACACAGCTCACTGCAATTCAAATTTCAAGCCAATCAAAGCTTCCCTCCTCCTCCTGCTTTTTTTTTTAATGAATGGCACAGTTACCATAATATGTTTCTGAGATGTCTCTGAGCCTTGTCTCCTGAGGCACCACTTGAGATGGTGCCACAGGTATGTGACCAGAGGACTCCTAGGGATGACAGTCTAGATCCTCTGGGCAAGCAGCCTGAAGGTTTTTCTTTGCTTTTCCCACTCCTCTCCCAATCTTGCAGCACTACAAAAGTAGGTTGCTGTTTCTTGATGCTAGTAAACTAATTAATTGCTTCAGTAACTCTGTCAGTGCCAATAATTCCTCTGTGATATGCAATTACCAGGCTTGTACCAGGGACTTGGAAGAGGTTTCCTCAATCTAGTTCCTTAATTATAGGAAATCCCTTCACCAAGACCTTTTGGGAAAGCACTAGGGTTTGTCTCAAAAGCAATGGGTGAGATTCTGGAGAGGTTTCTGTGTGTGCCTGTATACCTGTGGCAAATGGTGTTGCTTTTTTTTTATTGGCAGACTTTTGCAGCTCCCTTGCTTCTCATTGCTTAGGAGCTATCTTTTAATTGCCAGCTGAAATTTATCTGTAATAGTCTTATGACTATCTAATCTTGAGCCAAAACCTATTCCCAGTTTAAATTATTCTTCTCCCTTGGTAGTCTTTAAGCTGATATGCTTTGTTAGAAAATAATTTCTCAGCCTCTCTTTTGGTAGGTTATAAAAATCCCCTCCTTGTCTGGTAGCTTTCCCTCTCCTGCTGGCCCTCTGACCGTGTCTGGCTCGAAGAAAGGGAGAGATGGAGTGTCTGTGGTACAAAGCATGGGCTTGCAGAAGAGCCTGTGCAATGGCATACTGCTTCCCTATTTCCACTAGAATTAGCCATTTTGATAACTTTGAAAAACACATTTTCATTATCTAGAGTTATATCAGTGATTGATTGGTCATGGTGATCCACAACCTTCTTTAGCTGTTTACTGCTGATGAACTCCAATCTTCAGAAAGATGTCTTCTTCTACTTTCTTCTGTCAGGAAGTATTATAAGTCTCTTGACTGACTTTGCCCTTTTCCCAGTCAGTTTATACTACTTCCATTGCTCCCCCGTTTTCTGGTTTGTCCTGTGAGAGATCTCCCTTTTGCTCTACATTAATGACATCCCTTAACCTCACATTTCCAGGCGATTTTGTCAATGCTCTCCTCACTTTTGGACTAAGACATTAATGAAAGTGCTGAAGCTCCCATTAGCTTTTCTGCCTTTGCCTCCTCACTATATCCTCTCTTTCTCAGTTGAGAACAGAAGCAGGAAAATGAATGCTTGTGGAAAACCCCCCTGTATTAGCCTTAATTTCCATCATGCTCTAATGGTACAGTAACCCCACTCCTCTCTCTCTCCCCTCTTTGTGCACATGGACTGTGGGCATTCTGGTCCTCACTCTTGGCAGTGCCTGGGGTTTGGATTGCAGCAGTTGGGTTCTCAATATTGCTCAGTGACTTCTCCTTGCAGTGTCATCCAAGGCCCGAGTTATGTTGTTCACCGTAAGAAAAACTACACAGGCAACCTGGAAAAAACTCACTTGGTGAATGGGGAATAGCCCAGAGAAGCCTGACAAGACATGTGGAAAGGAAATCAGAGCATTCAGCAGCTCATGAATGATATCTGCCTGTTTGTTCACACTGGTGATCCCAGATCCAATACTAGTGAGCAGGGGCTGGTGTGCAGGCTGGAGAGCTCGTGGTGCATTACAAAAGGCCTCGTGGCCCTGCAGAAACTGCTCTAGCCCAGGGAGCTGGCACACAGGTGGCACAGATCCACCTCACTGCTGGCTGGCCCCTGTGGGCTCTGAGGGGGAGCAGGCAGGTGTTACTAGTTTGGGTGGGCACAGGTGGGGATTTTGGAGCAGGTGTAGCCAGCTGACAGTGTGAGAGGTTGATCCACCAGTGGGGAGGAGAGGGATTTGCAGATATATTTGGGATGTGCAGGTTAGTGGTGAGCCTGTCTTTTTCTCCTCAGAAACAGCCAGCCTTGGAGCTTGCAGGTAAGGTGTGGAATGTCTCCTGGGCTGAGGTTATGCTGTGGGTCTGATGGCACTGGAAGAAATGAGCTGCTGTGGATTGGTGAGGTCTCATTTAGTATGTCCTGCTATAGGGCAGAGCAGCTGGTTGACCATACTGCTGTGGTGGGATGGCCCAGAGAGCTGGAAATGTTGTCCTGGGAGCTGCCCTGTGGCACAGCCTCCACAGCAGCAGCTGTGCCCAGCGTGGTCTTGGTGCTCACTAATGTACTTTACTGACAATTGTTCCTGTCAAGAGGGCTGCCTTTAGCTGCTGGCAAGGCCTCTCCTGCTTCTGGGGTGAAAAAATGCTTAATCTTCTGCCTCTCCTGGGGACAAGGAGGCAGTGGTGATGCTGGCTGCTACTTGACCTGCCAGTGCTTGAGGGGGAAAGGACAGCCCCAATGAAGGGGGAGCTGGCTGCTAGCTGGAACCTGGAGACTCTGCTAGCCTTCAAAAATACCAACTTGTCTCAGTGTCAGAAAACCCTGCTGCCTTCTAGAAAATGAGGTTCCTCTAAGAGAATCTGAAATTGGCTAGTAACTGGTCTTAGTTTTATCTTGAATTCATGAATTTCATATTATTTTAAATTCAAGGTGGCTTCTGCTAGTTACCCTGCATAGTCATTTGTGCTGTTTTACAAAAGGTTTTGGCTTATTGAGTTGGATTTTGGGTACTGCACTTAATGTGTAAAACTTAATTGTTGATCTGTCCTTCACTTTAATATAACATTTGTAGTGGTAATTGTGAGACTTTCGTAATTCCGAGAACTTCTCACATGAAAGCTCTCATTTCAAAGCATTAAAAGTGGTGTCCCATGCTGTATCCTGTGCCTGAATTACTATCCAAAGGGGTATGGTCTATGTGAGAGGTATTTATAATACTTGTAATCCAGGGTAGTTATGTGTTCTGGCTGTCCCCCTTTTACTGGATGGCTTATGTAAGTTTCCATCATCTGTCCTTTGCCCAGTTGTAGGTTGAATTTGGTGGGCGGGAGGGGAAAGAGAAATTTCCACTCGCCCCAGCAGCAGGTTTATGCAGTTCCCATAGTTCATTTACAACTCTGCAAAACAAAATGCAGTCTTGCTGGTGGTGCCAGGGGAAACTTCTGCCTTCTTCCTGTTCTTTTGGTTTGTACAAATGCTAACTCTCAAAAATACCCCAAAAAGTAGCTGTAGGCTGGATGTAGGCTTTTCTTATGCCCCTGGCAGCCAGAGAATCTATCCCCTTTTGGTGGTGCTTCAGCTGCTGTGCAGCTGCTGGCAGGATGCTTGCAGGGTGGGAACTGGGGATCTGTGCAAGGGGACCGGGGAAATCCAGCCTTAGGGTGAGATATGTAGGTGGAAGGGGAGCACTGAGTCAGGAAACTTGAGAAAATGAGCACTGTCTTGCATTTATGGAAATTTTCTTATCTCTCTGACTGGATTATTTGTAGTGAGTGCAGGGATCTCTTCTACAGAAAGATCATAGAGGATTGCTATGCTGTCACTGGAGTTTTTGTGTAGATGGTAACATGAAATTAATGAGAGTAAGTGTGATTACCCTGAGCTGGAGTTACTTTTTTAGCACTCTAAAAATAACACACAACTGTACTTGAATATAACTTGAATATAAGGTTAGCGACACCTTCCATTCCAGTCTGAATAAAAAGAGATGAACTTTGGCAACTGGACATAAGCACTTTTTCTTCTATGTAGTTGTTTTTTTTTTTTCATTTACAAGCACATTTTTCTATGTAGGTGAGGAATGGTACTCATCTTGAAAGCACTTGCTTCTGCAAACCACAGAGCTGTTGTTGGGGCATGCCAGGGAATTCTGCAAATACGCTGACTGCTGAAAAATGGTAGCAATTAAACAGCCCTTGAAAAATCGCCTGTCAGAAGGCTGAATCTGTGTTTTTAAACTGACTGGCGAGAGTAAACAAAGCTAACTTTTAATTTCGACTTGCCTTGGTTACTGAATAAATGACAGCATTCCCTCAGCCTACTAATTTGTCAGTTAAAGGAATGCATTTCTTTGTTGAATTTCTGCTGTTAGGTAATTAAATAAGGCAAGATCCATCTGCAGAAGCTAGGTTTCAGCAGATAGGTTCGTCCCACAACTTGGTTTTCTCTTTTTCCTTGTGTAAATTTGCAGTAGGGAAGCCTGGCTGATGACATGTACAAAGTCCATGTTCAGAAAGGCTGCCAGTATGGTCTGTTTTGCTTTGAAAGACTGGGTATCAAATGGTTGTTACTGATCCTCAGTTTTTTTTCCACCTCTGTGTCATGTGATTGTGAATCCTTAATCAAAATAAGAATTGAAATTTATCACTGAACTGTCCATTTTCATCCTGAAACATGAATTTCTTAGTTGTGTGCAGTGGTTTTTTTCCTGTACTATATTTTTTTTATTTGTTTGTCTTCTAAGAAAAATTCAAAAACTCTGACAGGCACATTTGTGTCTGCCGTAGCTTTTGTTCTGTCCTTTTGGAATGGGTTCTGGTGCACTGCTGCCAGTGACATGGACCCATAAGCATACATGTGTGTGCTGCCAGGCTTACTCTCGTGACTGAGCTTGCAGCCTCATCCTTGCTGCTGTCTGGTGGATTGCTACAGGCAAGTGCTCTGGACAAAAATCAGGATTTGGAGAATGCACCTTGCGCAGTCTCTAGCACCTTGAAATGCTGGGAAACACTTTGTTTCCCCTCAGCCCCCATGATGAACTTCTGTAGGGTTTAGGGTGCCACTGCTGGCACTCAGCACATATTTGGAGCTAGAAAAATTCAGAGAGCTCTGTGATTAGGCCTCAGAAAGGAGCACTGCAGGAAGCCCATCCTTGCACTGCCACACCCAAGTGAGTGGTCAGGGTGCAGCCCCAGCACTGTCTCTCCTGGCTCTGTGCTGCAGGTGTGGCACATGTGCTCCCTGAGGCATGGGAGCTGGAGTTCTGCTGGCTGCCAGGGGGTGTCAAGGTGCCAAATGTGCCAAATGTCACTCTTATTTCTAGAACAAGATCAAGCAGGTCTTGGCTATGAAGAACTGGTAGTTTCTGTTCTTGGACCTTGGTTTCAGCACGTCAGGACTACTTCAATAAGGAAAAAAAAAAAAAAAGCTTTGGTATATTTTGGATGGTATAAAACACTCTGGACTGATAACCTGCTGAAGCATCAGACCTGCTCTTTGGGCTACTGTGAGTTTGAACATCTCCTTTTTTCCTGCCTAATCAGAATTGTTTTGTCAGACTAGATACTAAAAATAAGAAAAATAGGAATCCAACAAAGCTCCAGTTGTTTAGAGCCAATTTTTTACTTGCCTGCTCAGATCCCATTCAGGATTTCGAAACAACAAAGTACTTAATTACTCTCTAAAATGTTTCCCTCGCCCTTAGCCTCGTTCTGCTTTTCCCCATCCCATAGGATGCTTTCTAGGCTCTCCGGGAGGGAGGAAGGGAGGAACAGCTCTCTGAGCTGTGGCAGCCTCTTAGTGCGGACCTGTAGCAGAGGAAAAGGCTTCACTGCTGGTCTGTTATCTCCCTCTTGTGGACAGACTTATGTTTCCTTCCCACGAGCAGGTGAGATTGTAGCAGGATGCGTGGTTTGGCACAGCTCACAACTGTAAATTAATTGCTAGGCAAACTTGTTATATACTAATTGCTAAAGCACACTGGGTTTCCCTTCTCTGAGGGAGTAGCTTTGTAGTGTGAACCAATCTCAAATCGGCCCTGTGAATAAATGCTGCTGTAAAAGAAACCATCATTACATTTACGTTTGACAAAGTATGACTAAAATTTTTAGAGCTGCCTTTCACGTTTTGGCTGTCACTTGCTCCTTTTCTCTATTGCTAATAAATTGCATTTTAGCAACTGAAATACTACGGATTTGTAGAGTGTTGTGTAATTTTTGGGTAACTTAACAAAGAGGAGAACAAAATTTAATTTAAAAGTGCATCTCTGAAAACTGCAAGAACAGTAATTTCAAATTTGCCTGTGTTTTAGTGACCTTTTTTGTGCTGTCTTACATATGATGAAATCAAATAAATCTGTCCCCTACTTGTACACCTGCTCTGCCTCTGAGGCAGCAGTGCCAGGATCACCTTGCTGAAAGTCTTGTCCTTTCTACCTTAGCTATAATGGCATCTGTGGTTGATGTTCTTGACCATTTTAAATCTCTTTTGATTGGAGTTTTGAAGAGAAGAGCTGAGCCAAGGACAACTGATGGCATTTTGCTGGGTAGTCATAAATGCCATGAAGTAGGGGCAGCTCTTGCCCTGGTTTACTGTTGAGATTTGTTCTCATATCACTGAATAAGTCTTTAACAAGCACAAACTTGTCCACTTCAGATATTTTAGTTTAAATCAAGTGCACTTAAAATGTGTCCTTTCATTTTTTGTATTTGTTGGCCTGCCTGGAATGCAAAAAGCCAAAAAAGAAAAAACTGTGAACCAGTCCTTTGGGCTGGGACTCTCTAGTCTGGCATTGACCAGAAAACAAGGGCTTTCCCTCTGGGGCTCTTTGGTGCTACCAAGAGGCTTTTCTAGTTTGGAAAGAAGCATCCTAGAAATCTTACATAAGAAAAATCATAACTAATAACAATAAGCAAGCCTATAGGCATGGGGAGGGCAGTGTGATGGATGACAAGACAGCAGTCTTCAGTGAACTCAGGTCTTTGCACTTCTCTGGCTGGTTTTTTGGCTTAGAGCTCAGAACCCTTCTCTTGCAAAAGGCAAATATACTTTCCTGGAGTGATGCTGTACTGAGACATGAAGCCAGGAGGCAGAGATGAATCATTGCAGTGACAATGTCCATGGTACAGTACAGTTCTCTATCTTATTATCTCTCTCTGAGAGTGTATGAGGCTTCTTGCCAGCCCTGATGATGATGTTTGTGAGCAATACAGGAGTAAGGGGACTTATGCTCTGCTGTTAGCAAATACTCCATACAGCATTTGACCCTTAAAGGTCCTTGAATGAATGTGTTCATTGTTCACTGTATTTTTAAGCATGTTTTCTCTGTTTTGGTAGAGGGAAATACACCAGTTTACACTCAGTGCCAACACTGTATAAAGGTATATTCTGAAGCTAAGCTCACTGTTTTAAAAAGTACAAATAGCTAACCAGCTAAGATCAAACACATTCATTAAAATACTTGTCTAATAACTTAGAGCTTTGTGTTGGATGAGTATTTGGCTTGTTTAAAAGCTGCTTCTCTTGGAACTGGCTCAGGTTTTCCTAAGGAGCACCTTGACAGAGGAGTAAATCTTTTGGGGAATCTGGAATCTGATTATCTAATCTGATGTTGTCTTTGTTGTTGCTTTTCTTTACTATTCAGAGAAGGGATAGCTGCTTTACTGTAAAAACCTGCCATAGGTAGAAATTTGTGACCTAGGATAAATGGGAGATTATTTGAGCTGAAGGGTACTAGCAGCATTTGGTGGTTGGGCAATGAATGCACCTGCAAACCCTGTATCAGTATTTTCCCTTCCTTTTGTGACATTTCCTCTGAAACCAAAGCAGATACTGTCATAGCCAGCAGTGCTTAATGATTCATGCTTTCCCTGCAGTGTGAGCTGCTGTTATGCCTGGGGTATTTCTCCAGCTTTCTGTGCATTACCTGCTGCCATCTCTCAAAGCTTCTCGGGAACAAACCCTTGACCCTTAGCACTGGTTTTTGGATGGGATGAGATTGGAACATGGAATGGTGCTGTGTGAGACCCACAGTGGGCTCTGGCTGAGGATCAAGTCCTTGACAGCACACTGTCACGTTGACCTTCTGCTAGGAGAAATGGACATTGGGGATAAACCCCTGAGGCCTGTCTTGGGAGTCAGGTTGCCTGGATACACTGACATCTGCCTGCTCAGGGGTATTCAGTGCTCCCCTGGGCTGGGTGGATGGTCTGTAGTGCTGAGCCAGTGGATCAGCCCCTCACACTTACCCCCAAGTGCCCCTGGGCTGTGGGATCTAAGGTGGAGCAGCCTGAAGTCCAGCATAACCACCCTGCCAAAGCAAATACATGCTGCTCTTCATGGTGTGGAATATGCTCCGTGCTGATGCAGCCTGGTCAGGTTGGCTGATCTTCCACTGGCGGGTGGGGGGAGGATGTGAGTGGCAACCTTTTCAAGGAGCTGCTGTTTCCAGCCTCTGAAGGCAGCCAGGCAAAATCAAGTCTGTCACAGATAACTTTGTATGTTGCTCTTGCTCCACCACGCAAGCTGCTAAGGATATGTGGGGTTCTTTTTAACAAATTTAATTAACAAAGAAACTTCATCTTCTCTGTGTAATGATTGCTATGGCTTTTTCTCTTCCCTGCTTTGTCTCCTATGTCCTTTTAATGCTCCCTCTCAGTACAGCTTCCATGTACTGCTGAGGGGGAGCTCTTAAACTCTATTCCAGGGAGGAGAGTTGCTCATGGAAGTAGACAACTGAACCCTTTTTCCTGGAAAACCAGGCTGGGGTTTTGAAACAAAACCAATTTATTCAGCAATCCTTTTGTCGTAATTCCCTGGCTAGCCTCTGCCTTGAGAGCTGAGAGAAGAGTGGCAAGGCACATCAAGGTAAAATATTTCTGAAGTGAGACATGTTTGTATTCAGAATGAATGATCATGTATTGTTCGTGTCCTGCATGTTTTCTTTAAGGGACAGGAAGATATTTTTGTGAATAATAGCCTCTCCTTCTGCAGCTTTGACTCACAATGTTTCAGTTTCCTCCCCTGAATTTCCTCTAGGACCTGTTTCAGGCACAGATGCTTTGCATATGCGGGGAAAGCATGTGCTAGGAATGGAGCACCTTAGCTTTCAAAAACTTTATTGGCTTTCTATTGTCAGTGCAGCTTATGAATTTATTGTTTCTCATATGACAGAGAGGGTATAAAACTTAGAAAAAACATGAGTTTTGAAAATCAGTAAATCAGTTACTATAAGAAATATCTATTTTAGCTGCAAGATCAAAGAACAAAAAACATCCCTCAAGCACACTGCTCCCTTCTCTTCTCCATCAAGCCCTGAGGTTCTGGCCATCCAGCACCACCTTTCCCAAATGTTCATTCTTGCTTGCTAAGGAAACAGCACTGGTGGGATTTTTCTGGCTGCCTGTCAGTATTATCCCAAAAGCTTTTGAACCTATTGCTCAGTTTGTTGCATGTGAGCAGGAAGTCAGAGACATGCAAAGGTGTGGGAGAAACTGAGCCTTGAGGAACTTTCTCACTGGAAAGAAGACCTGGAGCAGGTCTCCTTAGCCAGAGGTTGCTGCATGCCTGCATCAGCCACTCCTGTGTGTGCAGACCAGGCACCTCAGGGTGTTGGAGCATGTAAGTGAGGGCATCTGGTGTGATGGGAGGGTGTGATGGCATGGGGATCTGTTTGAAACTGGGCTGTCCTAGTTCTGTTGGGCAGGGAACAAGGTAACTGTGCTGTGAAAGGAAGTCAAGGAGGTGACAAGCACAGAGAATGTGCAGTTCTAAGTGTTGACAAAAGGGCACAGACTTCACCAAAATCCAAGTAAATAGGAAAATAAAAGGTCAGAGAACTAAGACTTGGATTTTTTTTTTTTTTTAGCAAGAGGGTTACTAAGGCAAGGTTACCTCCTCCTTTCTTCTTCACAAAGATTTCACCTTGATATTTAATCTTTCCCAATAACACTGTAATGGTCTTATACAGCTTGAAGAAAATGCCACTTGCCCATGAGTTTCAGGGGCTACTGCAGCTCCTGAGAATACTTATCCCATCACTCTATGTTGGGACTGTTAAAATTCAAAGTTGTCCCATATGAGGACAATGTAAGCTACTCTTTGAGCCTTTCCATAACATTAATAATAATCAACAGACATTAGGAAAGAGTCTCAGGGAGAGAAATTTTTCTGGACAAATCTCTTCAGTTTAAGCACTCATGAAATATTCCCAGTGTCCCTCTGCCCTGCTGCTTGCATCACTCTGAAGGTTCTGCCTGTCACCTTTTCTAGGCCCTTCAGTGCCTTGTTAAGGGCATGGGGATGGATGTATAATACTTTTTTATTGTTTATCTAGTAGTTTCTTCTTGATGAGCATTTGGAAGTTGTACAGCAATTTAACTTAAGAGTTACTGATACTTTTAAACTTCAGGTAAATAGTTGTTCATGAGGGCCAGACTGAGAGCAACTCCAGTTTAACTGCTTTTGATGAGACTAGGTTCAAAAGACTTGCATGTGGTAATGGATCCCAAGATATACAAGGGTCATGCTCTGAGAGCAAGAATGTGGAAAACACAATCTGGTTTCTTGCTGACCATTTGATCAGATGCGAGTTTGTACTTGTTTAAGCAAATCCTCCAGGAAGTTCAAAGCTGGAGCTCAGCCAGCCTGTGCTTCCAAGGAAGATAAGCTCATGAGAATATTGAGAGAAAAGGAATGGGAATTGGGGTATAGCAATAAAGTTGCTAGATAGGTTTTTGAACATATCTTAAAATAAATGTTATTTAACACCCAGTATTCAGTGTTGAAACAGAACTTTTTACAAGGCTATTGAGAGTTTTGAAAAGACCTGTGAATAAATTTGCATGCAGCTTGCATTTCTGCTGTGTTATGTATGGCTGTGACTCTAGCCATGATCAAGTGATTATTCAGCTTCACCTATTGCAAGCTATTTGTCAGCCAACCAAATGCTATGATATTATCTTCAGAAACACTTCAGACTATTCACCTGAACAAAATGCCTTTTTTTGTTGTTTGTTTTCCTTAGGGATAAAGAAAAAGCTAATATTTTGGTACTAATAGCAAAAAACTGGAAGCAAGCATTGTTTTAATCCACAGTGAGGCAGTCATGGTTTACCAAGTGTGTCTTGTTTTAATCCATTTAACATGTATACAGGGATGAAATGGAAATTTTGCAACATATACCACTATTCTGGGGAGAATTGTTTTGAAACTTTCCCACAAGTGTAAGTTACATCTGTTTAGTAGTATTGAGTGTAGCTTTCTGTCCATTTTATTAGGGAAGTCTGTTGGCCACATGTTTTTCCTCTATTAATTGTGGGGAAATATTGATTGTGTACCTTGTTAGTGACTTACTACTTACAGTAGGTTTTCATTTGAAAAAATGGCTCAGTAGGGGGATAAAGAAATGCTTCACTGAGGTGCTGGGCACTGCATAGCTCTGCTTGCTGGGGGTGTAGGGCTACAGAATGTGTTGCTTCAAAGTAGGTCTTTGAAGGTACTTATGGAGAAAGCTCTCAGCACAATTGCTGAAGAACAGCACAGGACAAGTTCTTCGGAAAAAAGATGTAAGGATATTTAATGGAGAGACTTAGAGGGGACAGACACAATGTTTCTGCAGGCCAATTTTGATCTTTTGGTAGTGAGTCAATATTAGCAGTCAATATTACTTGACTAGTCAATATTATTTAGTATTGAGTCAATATTACTTGAATGGATCTATTAATGGGAGAAGCTGCATGTGTCTCTCAGAAGAATGGGGAGAGAGGGAACTTTTCTTTCATCTAAAATCTCTGGCTAAGTAATAGCAAGGCATCCTGACTTAGCTACTTGCTGCAGTTTAATTTTGTCAGAAAACAGTCACTTGCTGAAAACTCACAAAGCATCCTTTAGCACTGTGCCTTGTTCACATTAGGCTGTCTTTATTTCCTCATGCCAGCACATTTTAAAACTTTCCTGGGTTTACTGCTGCAAAGAGACTTCTGTTATACAGCTCTGGCTTGAGTGTGAGTGTTTGGGGTGTTGATATCTGTCTTGCTTCACTCTCAGTTGCAGTTTAGAGCTGTGGTTGGCCTTTCTCCAGTAATTCAGCTGTCCATATTGTAAGGGTGGACATTCAAGTATGTGCAAGCTGGAAATAATTGTTGAAATGTTTTTTTCAGTGAAAAAGAAATGGGTGCAGCATAAGGTTATTTGCTTGCAAAAGAATTGCAGTGTTCAAGAGGACAGTTTCAAAACTACCAAACTGTATATATTATATGGATAGTTTTAACTTGCTTGAGTATGAACTATGTCAGATTGTTTCCTTGTATTAAAAATATACATGGCATGAGATTAGATATATTTTCATGAGACCATATGTCTGATTGCTCTCTGGTTCCAAGTTGTAGTCTGTTTATGCTCCAGTACCTCACTGAGAAGTGTGCAGTTGCCCTCCGTGCCCATGTTGTGTTGCCTCCAAATAACAGTGTTTCTGGGCAAGCAAAATTTCCCTGGCACCGTGCACAATATGGAGTTCAGGTCTTTTATTGCCAGCTTTTAGGAGGAGAGACCTGTTCCTTCTATTTATATCCAAGGCATCTGTTAATATACGGTGTCTACTAAACTACTGTGTTTTACAGGAGGACCTGGTTATCCTGATCTACACCTGGGACCTTGGGATGTTGTGCAAACAGCATGAGCTGCGTCCTGTATCAAGTATTTGTAACTGACTATTAGAAAGGTAGAGCAAGTTAGTAGGATATCCACCCACCAGTGTGATTATTTTATTGCTGGAATACAAGAAAAAAAAATCCTCAGGATGACATGATTTAACAGTGTTTGGCATAAAGAACCATGCTAAAGAATCTGCATTTCTGGCTATAAAATTAGTTGTGTGATTCAAAGTACTACATGACTGTGTCTTGTGAAGCATATCTGTTCTATTAATACCTCATTCTAATAAAGTAGAAAGCACTGAACTGTCAGAGGGTCAGATGGGCTGGATAGTTGTCATATGGTTTATTGGTATTTACTCACTTGACTCTGACATAGTATACTGCTAATTGGCAGGCAGGCAAATGAATTGGCAATAACTCTTTCTGCAATGTTCTTGACAGCATGCAAGGGGATAGGAGAGGGAAGGAGAAGCTGTAATAATATCTTGCCTAGGGCAAAAATAACAGGACAAAAATCCCAGAAATCAGAGCTGAAAGAATAAAGGAAACTTCAGAGGAGGGAAAGCTATGTGTGCAGGAAGTTTCATTGCACTGAGAGCAGCTTGAGAGAAGGAATTGAAAACAACCTTCCCCAATCTCCAACCCACTGAGTTTTATAATATTTTGTGTGGGGATCTCTCATGGAAAGCAGCGAGCATTTTCTCTCTGCATGAAAAAAAATGGCTCTAAGCCTGGAGCTATGACTAGTCCAAGTTAAAAACAATACGGGTTTGTTTGATTTTTGAGTTTTATGTTGTCCTCAGGGTTGTTGCAGACCCACGCCTGCTTTGTCTTTTTCTTACACTTGTATTTAATGTGCAGCATGAAGAGTCCCCTAAGCTAACATGGTAGAAGCCAGTCAGGTTCTCTTTCATGACTCTTAATTATGCTGCTTTTGGGTTTTGAGGGGTATCCTTCAATAATCACACTAAAATCAAAGGTGAAATTTGATAGTACTGTGGGAATGTAACCTTAGACCCAGAATACAGATTGCTACTTAAATTTGAAAACTGAGAACCAGCTGCATTTGGTAGTTGTCTCAATATCTTATTGAGATTTGGAGATGGAGAGGCTTAACCTGAATGCAGTTGGTGCCCAGTGGGAAACTCACTCACTTCAGTGCTGAAGAGGTTTAAATGGAACCCAGCCTTCTTTCCTGGAAAGAAAAGCAAAGAAAAACAAGTTCTGCTGGTGATAGTGACTGCTTTAAGAGAGAAAAGAGCATAAAGGAAGACACTAGATAGTTCACTCTGGGTAAAGAGATTAAAAGACCACCCCCAAACAAATCAAAACAAAAAACCAAACAGAGAAACACAAGAAGGTTTTCAGGGGCTTTCCAGAAATTTCAGTTAACAACCAGAAATCCAGATGTATAACAGCACTGGATTCATGTACTAAAGAAAATATTCTTTAAAGAACAAGAGGGAAAATGGTGGTTCAAATTGGTTTTCTCGAATCATGTTAAATGCTTAACTTCTGGTTCCAGCATTTGAATATGACTGCCAAAACCTTGTAATGTCTGTCCATTATGATGGTTGCCACTGCTCTTGCTCATTTTCTTGTTCATTCCCCTTTATCTCAGAGAGGAAAAAAAAAAGTAGCTGTTTCATTAGTGAAATTTGATGTATTCTTTTGGGAAGCAGTAAGGAGAGATTGGATGGGAGGGTAGGAGGGAGGGGTGACTGCTGTATTTACTGCCTCAGACACTACTGCTTCCTTATTTCATGACTAACAGACTTCCAGAAGGAAAGCAGGGCTTAAGGAAAGAAATAACTTTTCACAGACATAACAGGCCCCAAAAGATTACCCTGAGTTACTTTAAATTTGATTAAACTCATGCCAGGATATTGCTTTCAGATACTCTGATCACGAGGAAAGAAGTTTGAAAAGTGTAGGGAATTTGGGTCACAGGTTAACATCTTTTTTTTTTTCCACTGTTCTCCTTCCTCTCTGGTTAATAAACTGCAGCATGATTTGGAGAACTCACCATGTACAAGAACTGCACAAATAGCCCATATTACAATCTGGTGACTCTTTCATGCAAAACACACTGTTTATGATATTCTTTCTGCTTTGTCTCAGTCACCAGCTGTGTAACCTCTGTGAGAGAGACTCTTACTGAACACAACTCTACAGGTGATGTGCTGATTTCCACTGCTGTCATTCCCTGATTTCTCCCACTATGAGCATCACTAAAATAGATGTCTACATAATGTTGGCTTCCATTTTAACTCTCAACAACATAAATGCAAAGGAATCTATTTTATTGCAGTCTTCTAGTATCTAGTCATAAAAAGCTATAATAGGAAAATGCTTGTGATATGACACAAATTCACCCAATATAGCTTTTTTCCAGGTATTTTATTTTCCCAATACCTCTCCAGAATAACTGGACAAGAATAGGGTAGGTGAGTCCAGCTGAGGTTAAAGTGGAGACTTGTGGCAGAACATAAACTAAGTGCAGGTCTCTCATATCAGAAGCAAATATATTTATCTTTCTAGATTAAAAAAAAGAAGTTTCAAAATTGCTTCTTATCTTTAAAAGGTGCATCTTGGATGTTTTCCATTAGGCAAAAGCATAAGCTGGTGTTAATGTGGGAGGGAGTGTAAGAAAAGGAAAAAACAAAAGACATTTTTCACAATCCCTGGAAAGATTAAAAAAAAAAGTATTAATGCACTAGAGGGAAGACTATGAAGAAAGCACACACAGCTGCTATCAAGAAAATTATGCAGGGCTGATCAGATGACAAAAATGTTGGCTTATGCTTCAAGAACTATAACAGCCCCACTGAAGGAAATCTGGTAGAAGTTCCATAAGTAAGCTGGATATTTTGTTGATGAAAAACTGTTCTGCTGATGCACTTCTAGTTATAAAATAATGTTCAAGCTCTCCCTACTGCTGGATCCTTACCTAGGGAAGTTCTTACTGGAATTTAGATGAGTTTCTAGCATGAAGGAAAACTGTAAGTAAAACTAAATTTTGCATATTCTGGTGTACAATTTTGGTGCTCATTTATGGGCAGAATCTCCAGAACCTGGGAACCTGGGAAATTCAAGTCCTGTCATACTGACATGGAGTCAAGGGCTTTGTCCCTTGCAGAGGAAGGCATTTCTACACATCCCCTGGGAAAAGGGAAGGGCTATGGAAAGTGTGGCTTATCTGTGCACTCGTGGCTGACTCTCACCCAGAAATGGGAACAGCCCTTCAGAGCTGGTGCTGCAGGTCCTGACAGCCCTGCAACAGTGTCCTGAGAGGGAAGCTGCATGTTTCTCAAGGATTAATGTGTTTTCTGCTGTGTTGTTGTGCACAGCTTCCAGTGCCCTTTTAATACTCACCTCTCCAGTGCTAAGGCCTGTAGGAAGAATAATCAGGATTTATTAGATGCAAGCTTTGACTTGTTGAATTAACTTACCTAAAAGAAAATTCAGAAGGCAGAAGGCAGTGGGAAAAAACCAAAATTCAAAGTACTTCACTTAAACATAATACAAGCACTTTTTATGTGAAGATGGTCAAGCAATTGGGCAACAGGTTGCCTAGACAGGCTGTATGGTCTCCATTTTTAGGACTATTCAAAACCACACCTGACCAATGTGCTTTGAGCTGATCCTGCTTTGAGGAGGGGGTTTGGGTTAGATGATTTCCAGAAGTTACTTCACAATTCAGCAATTCTGCGGGTTTTTTTAGGAAGGTAGAATATGGCATAAGCACTTAGCATCATAATCATCTATTGAATAACCACTCCTAGTGATATTTCAACAGTGTCAGTATGTGGAAATAAATAGGAATAGCTATTGGCCAATTTTCATGTGACTATGTTGACATACGTTAACATACATGGTAACAGAAACATATCTGTGCCTTAAAGTTTCCCCTTCCAGTGACACATTCTGCCAAGTCAGTTTACAGAAAATTGAGAAGTGTCATTAATTCAAAATTCTTGGAGTTAGTAATTT
The DNA here is from genome assembly GCA_024734555.1 of Trochalopteron elliotii. Classification (NCBI taxonomy): domain Eukaryota; kingdom Metazoa; phylum Chordata; class Aves; order Passeriformes; family Leiothrichidae; genus Trochalopteron; species Trochalopteron elliotii. Next base: position 1,932,258 of record JANPWX010000097.1, on the reverse strand, counting down.
GACATCAAAAGCAGGCTTTCAGTGCTACTTTACCACCTAGATCAAAGACAGCAAAAACTAGACAGTCCACTCATTATCTGCCTTGCTAGAGATGTGTAAAACCACAGAAGGTCCTGTTTGGTCCAAAAGCTGTGCAGGTAAATTTGGATGCGCAAATACACACCAGTGTAGCCAAGTGTGAGGAACTGGGTCCCTTGAGACAACCTGGGGGCCTTTATGACCCACAGTGGAGGGAGTGTTTGTGACTGAAAACTCCTGAGCTGTTGGCTGTGCTCAGAGCACATACAAACAGAAAACACACTTCTGCCCATGCTATGGTCAGTCAAAAGAGCAGAGAGGGAAGGGATGTTCACCTCTTGCATAGGGACTTGGCAGCCACTTGCAGCCCCTCCCTAGGAAGTGATAGTTCTGTTTCTCCAGTCTCTTTCCAGCCACATCCCTAATTCACAAACTGGGAAACTGTCCAGGCTGGACCTGGACTCTGGCCTAGTTTTGCTGCAAGGAAGTGATGAGATCAAATTATGGCCAAGTAAAGGCAGCATAATGAAAGACTGCACAGGTTTTGAGAAGAGTAGGAAAGTGTTTCAGGTTTTGCCTGGGAAGTCACAGGCTATGGTTTTGGTGTCTTGAGGCAGCAGAAGCTTTGATAGCAGTGAGAGAAGCTCATCCTTCTGTTCCATTCTCTTGTCTGGTGACAAATGCCATATGGCATTGAGCTCTGCAATTTCCACTCATTGTCACAGCAGTCATGGTCATAAGCCATCTCATTACAGCAGTCAGCTGTTTATCACTTTGTTAGAACAAACAGATGTCAGCCTGATGTTTCTGCTGCACACATGGGTGATGAAATAATTAAGGCTGTGTCATAATAGCAATGACCAGCAACCCCATAGCCATGTGAAAGCACAGGGAGGCAGGTCTCACTATACTGAACTATTCTGCCGTCTGGGTTGGCTTTAGTTTTGTCCTGACATTGACTTTCAGCTGGTTTTTGGTGGTTTATCTGTCCAGGGCAATAGGAGTTGCATATTCTTCGTATAGGTTATTAACATCAGAGTATGGATTTTGTGTATTAGACAGAGTAAACTGTTCTCAGCCTTCTGTTTGAAAGACACCTAGCTGATGGGTGCCTGATCCAGAGCTGAGGTTTCCAGTTAGGGTTGCAAATGGGTCAGCAGTTCTGGTTTTGAGCAGAATACTGGGTGAGGATGTAGAAGGGAGTTATCCTTCACTGCTTTCCCACATTGCAATGATTAATGATAAATCAGTTAATGACAGCACAAAGATAATCTCTTCAGTATGTAGGTAAGTTGAATTCAGTATTTCTCTACCTCTTATGTCTCTGATTAATTGAAAAAGAAAAAAAACCCTAACCAACAGGTGAACACCAAAGTAATATTCTTATATTCTTTTGTCGTTTCTGACTTTCCTGAAGGAAGATTGATAATGTTGTGTCAATGCATAGCTTAAGGCTGCTCCTACATTTACATCTGTAAAAACTGCCTAATTCAAGGTAGTCTGTAGTTTCCCCCCTTGCTGCTTTTCAGGGCTGACCTGTAAGTACAGTACTGTAGCAATGTGTGTGTCTAGGTATCAGATCTGGCTGGGATGTCAGGTAAGGAAGGAGAGCAGCTATCTCTTTGAAGGCAAGAAAGTGCCAGCAATTTAAAAGGAGACCATAACAATAAAAGGAGACTATCTCTTACAAGGCAAGTTTGGTCTGATACCATTTCATACCAAGCCTGATCTGTGGGTGATTCAGTAATATCAGAAAAGTCATGTGCTTACTTATGTGAGAATATAACTTTTAAAAAATAGTACAGTTAGACTTTATTTTCCTGCATTTTTTTTTTTACAGTCATTGCTGGCTTACACTGACTATAGAATTAGGTCAATTGCTTTGTGGTATCCTGGTGGAATTCACTTAACCATATGTGTTCATATGATGACCATGATCTCTGTTACCCATGAGGACTGAATAGCAGAACTACAGAGCCAAATACATTTATTTTTTTAATCTTGAAGTAAGATTTAACAGGCTTGTTTCCTGTGCCATAAGCAAATCTTTCATTCCTGACCTGATATTAAAACCAAATTAGAATTTTTTTTCCTATTGAGGTTTACAAAGCTGAGCTTTTGAAAGCTGCAAGAGTAATCTGGATGAGATATGAGCTAAATGCTAACTCATGTAAAAACAATCCAGTTAAAAAGCCATTTCCAAACTACTTATTGAAGATTTTTTTAATGTTTCTTCAGAAGCACATGGATCTGGTGTAAAGTCTTGTGCAGGAGTTCTTTAATTGTAAATGCAACTGTTCATTATTAATTCTAAATGGACATCACTGCCTGTGTAACACTAATTCAGAAGAGAAAGCAGTCATATTTCATAGAATTATAGAATGATTTGGGTGGGAAGGGACCTTAAAGATAATTTATTCCAAACCTCCTTCATGGGCAGGGACCTTCACTAGACCAGGTTACTCAAAACCTGTCTGATGTGGCTGTGAAAACTTACAGGGATGGTGCATCCACAGCATCTCTGGGCAGCATGTTCTGGTGTCTCATTATCCTCATTGTGAAGAATTTCTTCCTTGTAGCTAATCTAACTCTGCCCTCTGTCAATATGAAGCTGCTCCCCCTTGTCCTGTCACTACATGTAAGAAATTCTCCTCTAGCTTTCCTGTAGAACATTTTTAGGTACTGGGAGACTGCTGTAAGGTTCTGGGAGGCAGATGCATTGAAAATATATTAGAGAATGAAAACTAAGCTGGAATCGTAAAGCAGTAGAGCAGACCCTGCACTCTCCTGAATGCCCTTAATGTAAAATATGGCAGAGAACTTGGGGATTTCAAATTCACCCAAAGACAGAGACGCTAAAATGAGAGTACAATGTTTTATGTAACCACTGTGTATGCAATTTTTTTAACAGACTCTGTTAAAATGTTTCGTTAAATAAATGGTTCCGTGTATATCTATGAAACGTAAACAGAAAATGACACATTTCTGAGGACCATTTTATGCTCAGTGGCAAGTTTAGAGCTGGATGACAAGACACGGGTAGAAAAATTTTGCTAGTCTTTTATCTAACACTGTTTCTGGTACTGTTGACCAGGGTACTTGATAAAAACGAGTGACATCAACTTTTACTAAGATGGAAGCTGAGCATAAAAGTTACGTGAAGGTCACTTGCCAACACTGGTAGATCAAGGAGTGAAACTTGCATCACAATTTCCGGACAGTTACAACTCTGAATCTTTATCTAATTTGAGGTGTGTGGAGGCTAAATTGTTTCAACAGATGTTGTAACTCTGTTTTCTTGCCTATGTGATAAAGAAGATAATGAACTATAGAGTTTTATACCCAGTTATTCCTGATAAGGATAACTTCAAAAGAAATTAATGATGGGGATGAGCAAATACTCATTTGCTTAGGATATCTGGCACCATTTACATATTTTTGTTAAGGCAGAGGGAATTTTTCATGCTGTAGATGACTGGGTCTATCAGAATTAGCTGTGAAGTCACACTAAATGTGATGGATAGCTTTTATTCTCTCAAAAAAAGGGATAAATAATTCAGGGAAGGGCTGAATCTTCAATTTTAATTTTGGGTTTTTGTTTTTCTTTAGGAATAAATTTAATCCAAAGCAATCAGGGAAAACAACCTTCTCAAAATTAATAAAAGAAACATTATATATTCATCTTCAAATTAATTTCTTTACATTTCTCTTTAGCAATAATCCCCAGACCCACTTATTTCCCCCCCCATCTCTAACTTAGAGATTTGAATCACTAATTTATCAAAAAAGCAAAGGGCCCCCATAGTGAATGTCGTGACACTTACACCCTCTTGTGAATCAAAGCCAGACTTCTCAAAGCTCCAGCTGTGCTGAAGGCCTGGAAAATATTTTTCCTTTGGCATCTAGCACCCCTGGAGCCCCTTGCAGTAGAACTGCTGCAATTAATGTCCATCCTGGTTGATTTGGACCACCTCCACTTGAAGCGGGGTAAAATGAGGGACATATTTTCTGTCTTTGTGGAGATGATTGTTCTGGTTCATACAAATGTTGCTCCCTCCACCTGCAACAGGCTCATTTCAGGATGAACTGCAACATCCCTGGCTGACTTACACTGAGTAATGTTACTGGGCTTGCAGAGTTACTTGGAGAACTGTGAGCTTCAGTCTGTTAAATGGAATAGTGCCCGGTGTGGCTAGTAAAAGTAAGAACACTGTTAAAGTCATTACCAGAGAAAAAACACCAGCTAACTTCAAATAGGCTGATGGTTTTTTGAAACAGGGCCAAGCTTCTTTTGATACTGAGAATCCTGCCAGTTACCAGCCCTTTATACATGTATATATAAAAAGTTCCTTTTTAGCTTGAACTGCTAAAACAAGGCATGTGAGCTCACTGTCTGCTTATTCATCCCCATTCCTTTCTCTTTCATAGCTTTTTAGCCCCACTGCTCAATTTGTACAAACTCTGAAGCAAGCTTTCTGAACTCTCTGATTTGGGGAACACTTGGAGCTGAGTTGAGGAAGGAGCTGCTGGTGGTGTTGCTCTGCCAAGAGAGGAGGGACAGCCCAGGCCAGTGCAGCAGCAGGCCAGTGGGCTTGCTGGTCACCTAGATCATGACTGGACACTGTGTGGGCTGCCTCTCACCCCACAGGATGCTGGGTGGATGCTGGAGGAAGCTGGGTTGTTTCTGGGAAAGGTGGTGAAGTGAATCTTCAGTGTTCCAGCAGGAATCCAGGCTTTGCTAACTGCTGCTTGCAGAACAACTTCTAGTGAGAGCAGGTCGGGAGAGTGACTCTGCTCATGCCTTTGCTGGGCCTGCTTTGCTGCTTCTGGCAAAGCAGGGCTGATCTTACTTTGCTGTTCAAGTAATTCTTATACTCTGAAATAACAGCAAAAACAGTCCTGCTAACACTGAAGCCAGCAGCAAAACTCTGGCCTTCCTATTGTGTTTGGTTTCATTGCAAGGCTGCTGTCTTATTTCTTTAGGACCATGGGCCTTTGAAATCATAGAGATTGACCTTCCTGTGGCAGGGTTTTTCTTTAAGGGCTCCCTTTGCTGATGAAAAGGCCTGAGAAAGGAAGGTTTTGGGGGACGAAGCAGTGGTCAAGAGAAGCATTTGTATGAACCAGAACAATCATCTCTGTGGTAGAAATCCCGGGATCTTGCTTGGTTTGGCTCCTTTCTATTCCTTACATATATAACAACCTGCTTAAAGTGTCAAATTCTGTCCTGTAAAAGTGACAGGCTACAGGGTTTCTCTTCAAAGATGTGCAGCTTTGCTATATCTCTGGCTTTTTCCTACCAGATGTTGCCACCAGAAATTCTCTGAAGAGAGACTACTTTCTGTTGAAGGTCCTCCTCTGTGAAATGGGCTTCTGCTGATCTAGTAATAGCTGTGTACTATCCAGGGCAAATGAGAGGATGAAGAGACAATGGATCTTGCCTGGTGTTACTTACCTGACTCCTTATCTATCAAGGAGAACCTACTGAGATGATTCTGATTTCCTTCAGTTTCTGGACACATTTTAATGGGTTTATATTTTCTATATATTTTTAATATATACAAACAGTCCTTTCTTCATACTCTTGGAGCAGTACAACAGGCCAACCAATATTCTTTTTCTTATTGAGATGTTAACATGACTTGCAGTCTTACTGTAAGTGGAGTGGAAAGACACGTGTTGAAGTGATTATGTGTAAAGAATATTTTCCAACATGTAATCCCTGCACTCCTTTTATAAACAAACACTAATTCATGTGGTCTGTCTTATGGAAAACATTGGTTAGGATTTAACAGGATTTTTGTGGAAAAAGTGAGTGGAAATCTAAGAAGGAAACAGTAAATGAGCTAGATCCTGATGAATTAACTTGAGAGAAAACAGAGGTATCAGGAAATGTTTGCTGAAAGATTTTTCCTCCTAAATAAAATGACTAAATACCTCACCCAGTCAGTCTCTACATGGTTCTGAAACAAACCTTTTTGAACTGAAAATGTAGACATATGCTTTGAAATGCAGGTATTTTCTTTGTTGCTACCAAGCCTGCAGCTGTGGTACCTACCACAGAAATAGTCTGCTGTAAATCAGTATTTCCATTCACGGGGAAACCTTCTGTTTCAGCACTTCCGTTTTTATTTTCTGTGCCGTGGCTCAGGCTCACCACACACTGCACCTCTGCACCAAGGTGTCATACCACAGCATTGGTCCTTTTTTTGGGCAAGTATGTGGACATGACACCCAAAATATACATGGGTTGCATTATCCTTTTCAATAGAAAATTAAAGACCCTAAAATGAAACTATGAGAGCTTTAATTTCTAAAATTAAATTAATAAGACTGCTAGTATCTTGTAATGTATCTGGAAACATAATGTGATATTTTGTTATGGTTTTGGGGTGTTTGGTTTGGTTTTTTGTTTGTTTGTTTGTTTTTTCTTTTCAGGTCTTCAGTAGGTCAAAGGGTCTTTCTAAGGGTATGGGGGGACAGTGCCAGTACTGCTGCCGTGTCAAAGGTGAGGTTTGGAAAAAAACATAAGATGTTCAAGAAGTAACATCCTGGCATTTAAATTTCCAGGCAGCTGTGTGAGCTGCTGTTTCTTCCTACATCAGCAGCGTCTCACGGGAAATGGCTGGGACAAGCTGCTGGGTGTTTTTACGTCACTGTAGTGAATCTGCTCTTCCTGAAAAGCTGGAACCTATTTATTTTTAACAGCCCCACTTATTTCCCAAGGGTCTGCATGTTTTCACATACTACATTTTAAAAATTTCTGAGGCAGAAATGATGATTAGATCTGTCAGTCCTCTCACAATGGAAGATTTTGTTGCTGCACGCACCCTTGTCTCCTTCCAGGGTGGTAAGCCATAAGGTTTTGAGACAACAATAAAACAAGTGACATTTTTCACTTTTTGACAGTCCCTCCATTTTGCTATAATCATAATCCAGTTCTAGAGCCCTGTTGTTTGAGATAATTTGGCAATAAAAGTTAGACACCAGCATGTGCAAGGCGAGTGTGTGGATAGGCTGTGTAGGTTGTCTACCTGAGTATTGTTTGTAGGCTTTGGGGCTTGTCATTAATCTCTTACCTGCTAATTACTTTCTGTTGCAATTGGTAGTCCTCCTTCTTCCCCTTGCACAGGGCCTGCTGGATCCCCTGCTGCAGGCACATGTGAGGAAGGGTGTTGCTGCAGGCACATGTTGCTGTGGCATGTGAGGAAGGGTGCATCTGGGGCACAGGCTCCGGAAGAAAAGAGTTAAAGTCACCTGAACTAATGTTCTCATGAAACACAGCAACTGATCAAGGACACAGGAATGAAATGGAACATAATGTGCTAGGTTGTTCTCTTAACTGACAGGTTTCACAATTGTTTTATGAGAAAATCTGAAGTTACAGTCGTTTGTCGTAACACGCGACAAAAGCGCATGAGGATTTTCCAGAAGATAGTAATTCTAGTTCCTAACTAGCTGTAAGAGCAACTCTTCTGCTCTTTCAGCGTAGCATATTCTTGACATGTGAAGTGTGGGCTCTCACTGCAGAGATGTTTATCAGTGACTGTGCTGCTCTTCCAACATGCATGGATATTTCTGTGAAACTGTGAAAGCATGTGCTAGTCACTGTTTTTTCTCTGTCTAGATCTAAGGGAATTAGAGCTTCAGCAAAACAAAATGCTCCCTAACACCATGATGAAGTATCCATTTAACCCTGCTATGGAAGAAAAACATTTAAACAAGCAGGTAGCACACAACTTTGCTGGCTCTGTCATAATTTTCTTTCTTCTGAGAAATATTCATTCCATTTAGGTATGGAATACTACCCCCCCAAATACTTTCAAGGGGGCTTTAAAGACTTGAGTACAACAGCTACTGCTACCCACAGAAACAGCTTTTATAAATAAATCTTACTAGAACTGTTCCAAATATTTTCCCATTTTAATTAATTGTTCTTATTACTATATTCAGGATGTATTACCTTACTGTAGATGTCTTAGGATATTTGATGACTATTCCTGAAGTGCAAATACAAGCGATTCTGAAGATCTATTAGCTATTTAAAATCATTTGTGGTTAAAGTGAATTGAAAGATTAGTGTTAGTAGAAGTGGGAAATGTTTATATATTTAAGAGTTCATCTACTGTAAATGTCAGGCTTTTGAAATGAGTTGCACTGCAACCCAGATAATGGGCTGCTTTTAATTTATTACTTCAGGTAAAGAACTAACCAAAGTACTTCGCTGCAGCAAGTAAGTTGAAGTGTTTTTTAAAATTCAATACATACATCCTGGCTGGATATCTACAGGGAATTGATAAACCACCCAGAATTTCCTTTTTCAGAAGCAGTCAAGTATGAAGTAAGATCTGGGATGGATCATTTAGGCTTAGTCTTTGCTTTGGTTGTTTTAAAAGCCTTTCTGGAGCAGACATTTCTTTATTTTTATGATTATTTTATTAAAAATAAGCAGTGGTAAAAAACAGAGAGAAATGGTTGCACTTTTGTTTTTCAAGCTTCAGTAAAAGATCAAAATGAGTTATTTCAAAGGCATTGGCATCCTCCATTACTGATAAGAACATAGAAAAGTTACATTGGTGATGTAAAGTCCCACCCCAGTGGCTCTTTTCCAGAAAAGTCAAGAACCCGAGGTAAATATCTCCTCAGAAGATATAACTGATTACAGACTTGCCAAAACTGGAGCTAGCTCTGAACTGGTTTTGCAAAGCAATTCCTTAGTTAAAATGACTGAATAACTACCATAATATCCCATATCAGGAAGAACACCTGCCTAATAATTACAGTTGGTATAATATGAGGTATGTTTGTAACTCCATCTTTGGGATTTACTGCTATCAAAGCAATAAATTTGTTCTTTGGATACTTATACTTGAAGGAATCTTTATGTATGAGTCTGAATGCTGTTTTCATACACAGCATGAAAAAAACCCTAAATTTCATTTCTTCAAGGGTCTTTTATGTGGAATCCCTCCCCAGTAATGGCATTTTCAAGGCAATAAGAAAAGTAGGTAATAATCCTGCAGGCACAAGTGCTGAATCAATGTCAAGGCAGTGGTAGAACATCATTCCAATATTCTCCTGTTGCTACTGTGGGCATTGTCTTGATTAGACCAACGTGTAAGCTAGGCTAAGGTTAAATAATCTTGATTGTCACAGTGCAGAACAGCAGGTACAGGGCAAGGGTGCTGTGAAGTCAGTCAGGTGGTGAAGATCCATTCGTGGCACAACAGACTGTGACAGGCTTGCGTGTGGCAAGCTAGTGGGCCAGCTCTGATGCTCTAGGATAACTTGGCAGTCTAGATCTGAATTTATTACAAAACTGCATGTTTTTCTTCTAGGGAGATTGGGAGGAAACCTTGTGCTCTTAAGTCATAAATATCTCTTTCTGGCACACCTTGCCCCTGATAGCAGAAGCTGTCCATACAGTGTTTTAGTCTTCTCTCTTATTAATGAATGAACAGGACAGATTGTTCTGGGTGTGACTCAACCTCAATTAACTTCAGTGATCAGGGATTATGCTAGTCCATTGAGTTTCTCTCAGGTTTGGTGGGCTGCCAAAATTCATCATGGCAACATGAGGGCTTCTTACAAGTAAGGCTTGAACTCAAATTCATTTATCTTTCTTTCACTGGGAAATCACACAATTGCTTACACTGGCACCTGTCAACAGAATGGTGAGAATCCTTCACAAAGTGTTTCTCTCCACAGCTTTCTTGAAAATATATCCCTCAATTTCCTGCTGCCCTAATCATTGGGGGAAATGTTTAACCTAAATTTTCTGGGTAAAGTTTAGCTCTTAGGCTCACATTTCCCTTCTAGAATAATAGCCTCCACAATTAGCTCACTATGTGACATCCTTTGATAAATTCATCTCCAGTTAAAAGTGCTAAAATTCATTTATATTACAGTAAATATACTTGATCTTGGAAGCTAAGAGGTTTCAGATCACTCTGAGACTTGGGGAATCATTTGAAAATCCTATCGACAAAAGGCACAGAAAATCCTGGCAAAGCATTGATTTGGAAAGACCAAATGACCTGGCAGATTTCATTTGGCTCTTTTGTTACTCTTGGGCTGACAAAAGGAGAAAAGAAGGGGAGAACACTAACAAAACCAACGTCCCTGGAGGCTGAAATCTTCCTTTGATAGGAAAAGCGGTTGATGCTGCAGTGCAAACTTCCTTGCTTGATAGGAACACCCTCAAACTCATTCTCAAGGGATTTCTAGAGGGGAAAAAAGTACTTGCTTCTGCACCTGTGACCTTGCTGCTTACATTATCAGAGTTGCCTGCAAACTCAGCCAGTTTTGAGCTAGAGGTGCCTGCCTTAGTCTGGACTGTGGACTTGATGTTGCTCCTGACATAGGTGCTGGCTTCAGAAGACAAGCTGCCTCCTCATCCACCAAAAAATAACACTGCAGATTTCCTTCTGCTGGTGATACCTCTTCCCTAAGAGAATCAGAACCAAATCCTCTGCAGCAGCTGTTGTTTGCGGTGCATTAATGTTTGGTATGCATTAGTGTTTGAGCTTGGGCCAGTATTCTTATTATCCTTCCATTGTCCTGAGGTCCAAAATCTACTATTTCATTCCAGATGCACGTCATTATCTGAATTCTGGCCTCACCTCCATGGTCACAGGGATTATTTTGTTGTGATTAGATAGTTGTAACTAGGATAATCCCCGTACTTTTTCATGCAAAACCAGTTCTCTCTTGCAGAAGCATAAATGCAGAGTTGCCTGGCCTTTGTTTATTGGGTGATGGTAGGGAACAGCTGGGCTCCAACTGCAATTTTGGATAGTTCCCAAGCTGTAGAGTCAGAATTTGTGAGTGTAGAAAGTTTAGTTACTGCTGGAGCTAGCACGTGCCTCTGTTTATGTGCACTGGGAGCAGGCACAGGCTGAAGCCGGAAGGAGAGTGCTGAGCAGTTGAAGGAGCAAGGCTGTAGCCTCATTGCCATATCCTGCTGCTTCTGCTGCAGTCCCAGAGCTTGTGACATCTGGCTGTAGCAGCTTGAGACCATGTGAAATGGGAGGCACACATGATGTTTCAAAGCCCTCAAGTAGGTATGCATCAAATTTTGATTTTCTGTCCCTCGGATCATGGTGTGTCTAAATCTGTGCTTCTGTATGTGGGTTCAGCAGGCTGTGGCTCGTGGGCAAAGCTCCAATGGTAACTCCACAGAGCAGGACACTGTGCAGCTTGCCCAGTCTCTCCCTGTGGGGATGCAGGTGTGATGTGCTGTGCACAGTCCCACCTTGCTGTGAAGCCTGTGAATTTGCTGTGCCTCTGGAAATAGATGGGAACTGGGCCTGCTTATAGTGTAAGGGAGAGCTGACGGCTGTATCACACACTGCCCTGCTTTTAGACTTCGTAGGCAGGCATGGGGTGCAGCCTGAACAATACAGGCTCTTCAGTGATGGATCAAACAATGTTTTCAGCATTGTTTCTTGTGGTACTTTGCACATTCAAAGCTGCTTTTTAAAACCATGTAACCCAAACTGCAAAAAAAAAGTGCCTTCCTAAGAACCCAAACTTAAGGAATAAAAGGAAATAAGATTTTGTTAGGAAAGAGTCCAGAAAGAAAAAGAGGAAATATAAACAACATGTATAATCTTCTCTCCATCTCGGTTTTATGCTCCCTCTTGGCAAGGGTTTTGCCAAACTCTTGTCTTCTTTCTTCTAAAGAAGTCAGTATCTACAGCTTCTCTCTAGATCCAGGATTTCCTGATTCACAGATGCTGTCGGGAGACAGAAGACAGCTAGATGTCTCCACTCCACTGCAGTTCTCACCAGATTTTTGTATGGACATATGTTCCATTTAATTCCATCCCTTCCTAATTCAGTAGGTGTGAGGGAGGATGGCACCAAACAAAGTCCCTTCAGAAATTTGCTGTTTTCTCTCTCTTTTCCTGTGAGTTTGAAGTCTTGTCCACCAACTTACAGCCTCCTTGTGATAAAAAGACAATGCATGATTTGTTATTTTTAAGATCTGTGCACAAACCATAGAGATGCAAATGTACACAAGAGGGGAAACTGAACGTTTCTCAAAGGACACCCTACTTTAGAGGTAAAAGAGTAATCTGTGCTCACTGTTCATCAGCTACTGAGGAGCCATGTGCTCAAAGTTAGAAGGACCATTAGGATAACTGTTTGTCTTCCTGAACAGTGGAGCTGAGAGAATCCCTGCTGCAAACTTCTGCAGCAAGATTACAATATCTAGAAAGATACCAAATCAGTCTTGTGTTGAAGACTCAAGTGGAGCAAACTGTGTCCAGGGACCTGATTGCAAAGGTTGCTTAGTTTCTCTAAAACCCAGAAGACTTTGTTTAGCTTTGCTTTTTCTGATGCCGCATCCCAGCCTGACTCTTTAATGTCTTATACTGCTTATTGTTTACAGTTTTTTAAATCAGTGTTAATGGAACTGAATTGAAAGGACTTAGAGAAGCCTGTTACCTCAAGATGGTTCTCTTTCAACGTTAACATTTATCAACTGAAGTGAAACAAAAAAAAATTAAAGTATTGTGTGGCCTGTTGAGCTGTTTCTAAAAAGTGATGGTAACTAGCATTGATCATACTATTATTCTCTATTTTACATAGTGCATCCAAAAATATTATAGTAGTGCCAGCTGAGCTATAGTAACCATCTGTAGACACTCTCAATCCATGGCAGATGAGAAGGAATGCTGGCTAAGCTGGCCTGCATGAGAAAGAGGTAAATACAGTTATTTTCAAGCTGTTGTTGTAGTCTCTATTAATTCACACTACAATTGCAGTGACACACAATTGGTGACTCTGTGTCTGCTCTTTTGCCCTTCCAGTTTTACCTACAGTCAGTGACAAGCCAGATGACCGACAGCTACATTCTGTGTAATTTTTTTTAAATTGTCTCTACAGTAACTTTTTCTAATAATCTGGAACTTCCAATTGACTTTCCATTGACTTCAGTGCATTTTGGATCAGATGTGAAAATGAACATCTGGTTGCAAATTCATTAGCCAAGTCTGAACAAGAGAGTCTCTGTGAAACAAATACCTTCAGACTTCTTGCTTTGATACTCTCTGAACATCCTACTGTAGAAATTTTGTGGTCTCAGGAACTGTAATGCAGCAGCTCCAACAGCAACGTCAGTGTGGTGTTGACAATGTGTTCACCTGCTGTTCCCTGCTCCTGTTATTTCCTCTTCAGAACTACAGCTCAGCATATTTCTGGCTGGGTTGCCTGATACACAGGATTTACAGCTCAGCTGAGCTGACGTTGGTATTGGAAGGTTACTTTCTTAATTTCTTCTGTTCCCTTTCCCTTTAGTCAAGAAATTGTGCTGCATTTTTCTACAATGATTCCAGGCATTAGGAAGAGAGTTCCCCTGCTCTCCCACAGCAACAGGTCAGCAGCAGACACTGCCACCACCATTTTTATGTAACTATTGAGTCCTCTTTTAGAACTTGGAAGGGATCTAAGTTGTATTCTAGGCCTTGGGAACACATTTTTTGTGCAAAAGAGATAGTTAGCTTTCTAAAATTCTCCCCAAATTTGGAGTCAGCCTGAGCTAGATATGTTTATATTTATTCTAAACACACAAGCATATAAAAAAAGGGAAGTAAAACGTGACCCACTTCATGTACCCTTTTTTAATATCCTTCCAGTAGTTTGCACAAGTAGGAAAACAAATGAGGGCACAGGGGAAGAGAGGCTTCTAAAGGGGTTGCATTAATTTGGGAAAAAAGAATTAAAATCCCAATGCACATTAAGAAAAGCAAATTTGGTAGTTCATTTAGTAAAGACATCAGTGCTTGTAGACACAAAATTTTTATAGCTCTGTTGGATTCCACCCTTTAAAAGTTTTTGTTGTTGTAGAAACCATACATTTACAATTTTTGTTCTTTTCCTTTTTTGAACAATCTCTATTTAATACTTTTAAAATGCACGCGGTATATCTAGATCCCTCCTGGTGTTGATTTTTCTGACTAACAGTGCATTTATAGTTAAACAAGTGAGGCATTTGAACTGTAGTCACTTTGATTTATAGCAGCAGGAACAAAGCAAGAGAGTACAGACGTCAGTGCTGCTGCTGCTGATCTGGCAACAGAGACTTCCTAATGTACAAATTACGTCTTTCACCACACAATTCCCTCTCTACCCTTGCTAGAGACAGGGAAGCATGCTTATTTAATGCAGTGTGTGCCATCTATACTAAGGTGTGTGTACAGTACTAAGTGGATGCTATAGTGTTCAGTTGAGGCACACAGTTTATATTTCGTTGTGCTTTTTTTCACTTTAAAATGAATTGTCCGTAATGGTAAATATGCAGTAATTCACTTTTCTTGTGTCTTACAGACAGGACAGATATGAGTGAATTAAAGCTGGTTGTGGAGGTGGCTGTAGTGCTTTACCCATACAGTCCACAAGCAATTGCAGTGAAAATATCAATTGATTTTCTGTAGGTAGCTAAAACACCATGTGTGGTGTTTTATTCACATCTGAGAAGGCCTTTGAATAACTACCCCATAGGTGAAAGGCTCTAGATGTTCAGCCTCAGCTCCCTGTACCATTGAGTGGAAGGAGGACTGTTTTGATAATTAATATTGAATATGGGTGGTGGAACAAAGCAGGACCGCAGAGGAGAGAAAACTCTTGTCTCAGTGGTGGTGTTCTGAATTCCAGGGCTGAGTATAACTGCCTATACCTACTTATCTGTATGTAAAGAATCTGACAGTTGTCCTTTTCTAATAGCATGAACTATTTCACTAACCAAAACCCAGACTCAACTCAGCTGGGTACAGTAAAATCTGGCAGCCATCACACCCAGGGACCAGGCACCACATGACTCTGGTTAATATGTGGCTGCATTTCATTAGTAGCTGGAGTGATTCCTGTGCATATAGAACCATAGCCTGTATATCTGCTAAGCCTTTAGAGCACTGCAGGATGAAAATAGCTCAATGCAAGATAATGGTCTCAATTTAGCATTGCAATCTGCAGGCAAAGACTTGGAGCAACTCCCAAGGCAAAGCAAAGGTTGACTGGTTTCAAACCTGCTTCTCCTAAGGCAGATATATTGAGTGCAGTGTCTTGTTCTGTGCAAAAGGCAGGGAGCTACCCTGTCCATCAGGCAGGCACCACTCCCCTCTGCCATGCTGACAGGGAAGAGGGACTATTTCTGCATAGACAGCGGGCTCCTTCCTGCTCCGTGGGCTTCATTCCACTGTCAGTATCATACAGCATGCACTGGCAGTGGCTACCCTTGCTCTCACAATGTCACCTTTTCACGTGGGGAAATGAGAAGTAAAGTTACTCTTATTAATATATGCTAGTGCAGGCTATCTGTCCCATCTCCCCTCTACGTACTTGGAGATTGAGAGTTGCATCACTCATAATGTGTGAAATACGCTCAAATGTATCCCAACGTTGGTTTTGATGTACTGAAATAAAATAGTAAAAAAAAAAAAAAAAAAAAGAAAAAAACAACTTATGAGAAAGGGCAGTCACAGTGGCAGAATGTAAATGACCACAGGTAAAGTCAGGCTGCTTGCCATCCCTGGGTCTGCCCTTGTGAATTCCTGTCTTTCCTCAAATGTCTTGCAACTGGGGCAGATTGCTGAGCCGCTTGCTTCATACCTGGTATGGTGAGCCACGGCTTGGTTGAGACCTTGAAAATCTCTGTCTTGCATAGCTTCGTGGCCTATCTGTTAAATGGACAGCTACTCAACATCCTCACTGACACAATAAAGTTAAATACAGCCGGAAAAAGAGAAGTGATGTAAATGCAGCTTTATGTATAAGCCAGGTATTAAAAGGCATTACCGCATTCCTGTTGCTGTGGGGATCCCTATTGCCATCCAGCACTGTTTTTATGACACTGGATTTGGTTGTTTTGGGGTTTTTTTTCCTGAGTGCAATAAATGTAAATAATAAGTTTCAAATGCACAGTGAAGCTCTTGCTGTGCACAAGTTATTCACTTGGTAGATTTCTTTCTCTCTTCAGAAATTTAGTTTGTGGTCTAATTGCTTGCACTTTAAAAAACTGTTTTTCTTGTATTTAGGAGCACAATGGTTATTCAAAGTAGTTGGAGCTACAGAATCAAACTGTCTAACACTTTCGGGATTTGGATTGACAGAAAAAAAAAGATTTGCTATCATATAATTGTTAATGTATCCAGCCCTAAGCTGGAGGGGAGCAGGGGTAAGTGCAGCTGGGAGGATGCAGAAATGGCTGTGCCTTGTACCACTGGGACTTGGACAGCACCAGGCTCGTTTGCTGTATAAATTAATATAGTCTTTAGGCTGCTCTAATTTATCCAGCCACTCTCGACGACCTCGAAGGACCTTTATCTGCTGGGGAGGTGCCAGGAGGTGGAAGCTAGTTTCTGGCTCCTTGCATGGTGGCAAGCAGGGAGGTGCAGGATCTGTTCCAGCTGTTTAACGTCACCAAGGATTCCTGTATGGGAGGGCAGCGCTGCGCCAGCATCACAAGCCAGCTTCGCAGCAGCTTGGCACTGCTGCAGTTAAGCTGAATTGAAACGGGGCAGGGTTTGGCCAGAGCGTGGCTGTGCATGTTCTGCCAGCCAAATCCAGTGACGCTTGAATTCACTGATTGCCATTGACTTTAATAGGACCGGGATATTGTCCTCTCCGCAAAGCTAAGCACAGATACATTCTGAAGTAATGGGCAAGGCCTGACCCCACAGAAATCCGGCGAGCTTTGCCATTAAATTCTCCAGAGGAAAAGAAACAGGGTGGAAGGAGACAGTTGGGAAGAAAATGCAAATAAGTTTTGGGTTTAACCGTGCCCTCCAGCCTTCCCTCTGACCTTGATGTGCAGAAGAGGCACACAGACAGGAGGCTGGGGTTATGCGTGCAACTGAGGACATGCACAGAGCAACCATTTTATAAACCATTATTCTTTAGAGCCCAGGGCTTGATGATTAATGGAGGGGGTGGTGAAGGCAGTGGCAAGAGAAGAAATAACGGTGGGTGTGCGGATAATGTACAAATGCTGAATGAGTGGGCTATTAAACAGGAGGGAAAAAAAAAAAGGTTGCTTTTCTGGGAAGAGAAGGGAAATCCGTTATGATATAGTAAGCTGAGCGTGTGCTGGTGCAGCCTCCTGGTTCCAATCTCTCTGCTGCAGTGACAGGGAGAGAGGGGATAGAAAATCGAGGGTGGGGAAGGTGTACGTGGGGGTCGGCACCTGAGGAGACCCGTGTCTGGAGGGACGCGGGACGTGCGTGAAATAAATAAATTAGCAATTATTCCTCAAATTATTAATTCTTAAAATAGGAAAGAGAAGGAGGGGGTGGGGAGGGAGGATGGAAATCCCCTCGCACAAAGGAACCATAAACGCGCCAACAGCACCGGCTTCATGAGCGGGATCGTAAAAATTAAATAAATAAATGCCAGTAAGGCATCTCATTGAGGGAAAAAAAAAAAAAAAAAAGAAAAAAAAGATTATAAAAAAAGAAAAAATGGGCCTCCGCGGCAGCAGCGGGGAGGGGTGGGGGAGCGGGAGCGCAGGGCCCCGGTGCGTGTCGCTGAGGCAGCATTGACGCAGGCAGCTCTGACGGCAGCAGCCGCCGCGGGCGGGGGGAGCAGCGAGGGGAGGGAGGGAGCGCCGCGCTCCTGTCCCCCCATGCCCATCCTCAGCTTTCCGCAGCCGAGGGCGAGGCGCTGTCTGCCTGCCCTTCCTGGCACTGCGGTGGGGCGGGGGCATCGCCACCTCGGTGAGCGGCGTTTTTTGGTGGTTGTTGTTGTTTTTTGCATCCCCTTCCCCATCTCTGCGTCAAGAGTAGGGGCTGTGTCCCGCCCGCCCAGCCCCGGTGTGTGCCTGCGTGTCCCCGTGGGCTCACAGCATCAGCCTTCATGGATCTGAACGGTGAAGACTGATGGCTGTGGGTAGCTAGTGAGGATTGTCTGGGAGTTACTGCTTTACAACTTGGGAAGCAAATGAAAACCGCCTGCTCATCCCTTCTCTGCGAGTTTGTTTCTTGTAGCTTATAGGAAATTTGGGGCTTGTGGCCTTCAGGGATGAGAAATTAATCTTTCCTGTGAGTTTCTCAAGGTTTTTCTTCTACAGTCTCTCTAAGAGGCAAAGAAAAACAATGACTGTATTGCTGAAAATACCAGCACTTAGGATTTGCTTGTCTTTGCAGCCGACTTTTTTCAAAGTTAAGAAAGGAGAACTCAAATCCCAATCCCAGGCATTTCTCTGTGACTACAAATAATGTAGTTATTGGGATTTTCCCCTCAGCAAGTTTGCAGATGATACCAAGCCAGCTGGTGCTACTGACACACCTGAAGCATGGAATGCTATCCAGAGAGACCTGGACAAGTGGGCCCATGGGAATCTCACGCAGTTTCAAAAGACCAAGGGCAAAGTGTGGCACCTGTGTTGAGGAATTAAGAGATTGAAAGTAAGTCTGCTAAGAACTTGGGGATGCTGGTGGATGAGAGGTTGGATGTGACCCAGAAATGTGCACTTGCAGCCCAGAAAACCAATCATATCCTGGGCTGCATCCAAAGTAGCATGGGCAGTAGGGAGAGGGAAGGGATTCTGCCCCTCTGCTCTGCTCTGGTGACACCCCACCTGCAGTCCTGCATCCAGCTCTGGGGTCCCCAACACAGAAAGGACATGGACATGTTAGACTGAGTCCAGAGACAGGACACCACGGTGATCAGCAGGATGGAGCATCTCTGCTATTAGGAAAGGCTGAGAAAATTGTGTTTGTTCAGCCCGCAAAGGAGACAGATTTGGGGTGATCTAATTGTGGCCTTCTGATATGTGAAAGGAACCTATAAGAAGGACAGAGAGGGACTTGTTACAAGGGCATGTATTGAGAGGACAAGGCAGAATGGCTTCAAACTTAGAGTAGGTTTAGATTAGAAATTAGGAAAACAATCCTAATGAAGGGTTGTGTGGAAGTGGAATAGGTTGCCCAGAGAAGTTGTAGATGCCCTATTCCTGGAAGTGTTTAAGGTCTAGTTGGATGGGGCTCTGAACAACCTGGTCTGGTAAGAGTTGTCCCTGCCCACAGCAGGGGGGTTGGAACTGGATGATTTATAAGGTCCCTTCCAGTCCAAGACATTCTATGATTCCATGATTTGTCTTCAGGACCAGAAGAGTTTTCATAAAATGGATAAAAGGTGAAAGGTGGCAACAATAAACTTTTTGCTGTGGTTCCCTGCCTTTAGTGTTCCAATGACTGTTAAGCAACCCTGAAAATACTTTCTTGTCTTAATGACTGATACTGTGCTGTTCCCAAACATGACTTAGAAAGGACCTTGTGTGTTGGGGTCATCAGTCTGGTAACTTTCAGCTCTCTCTTTGCTACAACATTTTTTGAAAAGGACCATGCAAGTAAAGAGTTTTTCCCCCTCTCTCAAGCAGGATCATTTCTGGACGGAAGCAAAAAAAAGTTATGCACAGGCCCCAACTGCAGAAATCAGAGGCCAATACAGCGCCAGAATCTGACAGGAAACTGATAAGGTGGCTGCTGGTGTTCAAACCATGAAGTATGTTACCTTTCCTGCATGTGGGCAGGGCATGCATAGGAGCATGTATGAGCCCATGTTGCCTGATTGTACTCCCACAACCATTAGAGCAATTTGGGGGCTTTTTTGGTCAAATATGTAGATTAACACTGGTGAAAGAGGAGAATCCTTTCTTTCCTCCTCTGTGTTCTCCCCAGAAAGGTCTCTGTCCTGTGTTCTACTAAACTTGTGAAAGTAAAACTTCTGAAAGAAAAATTCTGTTCTTGAGGAAATGAGGATTGCTGAAGGTTTTTATGGAGCTTTTAATTCAGATGTTTTATCTGGAACATTGTTTAGAGTTGTGACTATGAGCAGTGGTGGTTTTTGCTCTTCCTGCCTTTTCACTTTTACACAGTTTTATGTAGTGAAGTGGGGGAATTAGTGCAACAGTTCTTTCAGACAGTTGTGGTGGGCTTGAATGGTCATGCAAAAAGAAAGGGAGGGGATAATGTTTTGATTTGAAAAAAAAAAATCTCAAATATAACAACCATCCCCAAAAAACCCATTGTGTTTAAAATAGTCTGAATCAGTTCACATTAAATTCACTAGTGAAGATGAAAGTGAAAAGAACTTCCGGAGCAGAATTAGAGGTTTCAGGTAAGGAGGCGCCTCAGCCAAACTCCTGCTCAAAGCCAAAGCTGAGAGATCAGACCAGGTTGCTTAGTCTAACTTGCCCTCTTCTCTCATGCACAGTCGTTTTAGAGCATGTCCAGCAGAGCTGCCACCAGTGACAGATTTGAATCTCAGGAGCCAGATCCTTCCTTTTCTCATTTATACTAGTTTTGTATTTTTTGGGAGTAGATGCAGTTAATCCTGCTCTATATTAGAAAAAGAGGTAGAAAAAACTAGTGCTGTTGAATCAAAAGGGAAAAAAAATATTTGTGTATGTTCACTGAATTGCCTCTTAAAGACTATAAATATTTTGTTGTACCTTCTCCTGTAAATTTGTAGTGTATTTTGATAGTATGCAACATTTAGTGGATTTTTTAATAGTTTTTTTGTATTTTCTTTCTGCTACCAAGTATATGCAGATGGAAATACTGTCAATTATCTTTTGGGAGGCAAAACTATATAAGGGTAGAAGATTTGCTACAGAATAGAATTCATAATAGGAGTTGCATGCTTCTCACAAAACTTGGCTTTATTCTGAATTCCTTAAATAAAGGGTTAAAAGTCATTGAAAATCTAGAGTGGAGCTTATCTTGCAGAAACATGCAGTTAGAATTGATTTTTTTTCCTCCATCTTTCACAGAGTATTGTGAAGAAACAAAAAACCTGTGGCTTGGACACTGGTGGGGTTTAAAAGTATAACTCTTGTGAACCACTGGGATAGTTGAGACGATGTAGCTTAAAAGCAGAATGAAAGCTGAGCGAACGGTAGGAGGAAATTGTGTGATTTTTCCAATACTGGAACTACTTATTTCAACCAAAATATTGTCATCCCCCCACAGTCTTGAAGCTTGGTGGGTTTTGTTTTTGATTTTTTTTCCTGAAAACCAAGGATAATCTCAGTTGCTTCTGCTTATTCCCATAGAATTTATAAGTAATCAAACATGTTTTTTTACCCAGATGAATGCGAGACCTCACTGCTTGAAACATTTGGGTACAAGAGACATCAAGAGAGGCTCTGTGTTGCAAAATAGGCAGGCCAGAGGAAGTGGGGAGGCAGAGCATGTAAATCACCTTGGTACCCCCATGGTAATCCCCAGTGCAGCCCAGCAGGTCTGGGCTGTTCCTCACTGCCCAGAGATGCTTCCCTGGTCTGCCTCCCAGCCTGATGCTGTGCTGCCAGGAGAAGGTAACAAAGCCCTGAGCTGGCAGCTCCTTTCCTACCACAGACTCTTGCCAGCAGCCCCCAGGGTCCTGGCATGAACCTCTGTGTCTTGCCATAGAGATTTTGATCTGTAAAGAAGGCTACAAGAGAGCTATAGAAGTAAATAAAATAAATGAGGAAGGACAGACAGGTCCTGGATCTGTGTAAGAGAGCATGATGGAAAATGGTAGGGCCAAAGCCCAGTGTGGCAGTGTTTGAGGACAAGAGAACTTTGCAGACACCTTTCTTCTATTCCAGCCCTTTTCCACATACCCCCATCATCATAGAAACTCTCAGTACCAACCTTCTGATGCTGGGCTAGAGTGTGGGGAAGCTAGAAACATTTCAGTGGAATGACCCAGTGTATCTTTTGCAAAGTGAAACATAATTAGAGTGTCATCACGTTGAAGTCATAAACACTGACAAGACAGGTGTGTGCTTCTTCTGCTGGGTAGGGGACATTGGCTATGACCTCCCAGAACTGAGGGATTTGGGGAATTCCTGCTAGAGTAATAGAGGAGGAGGACAAAGAAATGGAGAAGAGGTAGGGAAGGGGAGGAAAAGTGCTGAAAAGTCAGAGTTGCTGCCAATAGGAGCTGGGGAAGTTTCTGTATACTTTCCTCTGTCTTAAATAGCTGCTGCCCTGAACACTTCCATTCTTCTCACCAAAGAGATCTATGAAAATCCAGTCAACAAATCCATGGCTCTAAAACCTGGTGACAGCTCAAAGTCACCATACTTTTAAAATTAAAAAAAAAAAAGGCCACTACACAGTGATAGCTAAGGTTTATGAGGAGACACAGGTCATGACTCAGTGGTCACATATGTGGACCAAATATGAGGTCTTTGCAGAAGTTGGAAGGGAAAGTGGACAAAATAACTTGATTCTGGAAGGTTAAAACACCCAGTTTCATCTAACTGAACAGAAGAAATTTAGCAAGACCTCTCTAAATTAATGTACCTGTCTTTATCTGTCTGTGAAAATACGAAGAGGAATGTTGTGAAATTAGAGTACACGTCATGCTGAAAGAACAGCATTAAGAAAACCCATACAGAGATGTGACGTATCTTGAAACTGCTTTAGTACTACCTTCCTCCTGTGCTGAATTTCATATGAAACTTCTTCAGATAAAATGTGCCTTTCACCCCCCTCCTTTGAATTGTTAAATTAGGAGATCAAAAAGGTGGTCATTTTCATAACATAAGAAACTGGGAACTGCGTCAGTCCTGTGAGTTTTCTTTGTGTTATGTGTCAACTTGTATTGTATGTAATGTCAGTACAGTGGGCCTACTTGATCATTATTATTACTGCAAATTAGCTTGGGCGGTGGAAAAATGACAGATATGGTGCTAAGTTGTGGATTTTGTTTTTAAATTGGGAAAGTGGATGAAACAAAAGAGCATTTGTTTGAGAAAGTGATTTCGGTTCTAAACCTGCACTAAAACTCGCTCCATGGCCTTGCTCAAATCACTTAGTGAAAGATACCGTGATTTTCAGTCCTATCAAATAGTATCTTACTATGCAAGAATTCCCACTGAAAGCAGTGGAACTATCCAGGGATTAAGGTACTAATCAAATGTGAATAAAGATGATAGAACAGACTCTTCACCTCTCTGCTGCTGTTTCCCAACTCAGGATAATAAAATACACCAACTGTTCTGGGTGTTGTTAGGATACGTTAGCTCATGCCAGCAAATCACTTTGAAGACAAACCCAAATGCTCTACAAATGCTAAGGATTCTGTCAAGAATTGCAGGAGTGTATTCACAGTTCAGAGACACATACCAAAAACCAGCTTTGAGTGGGGAGAGGGCTTTTGCAAGAAATAGGCTTTAGTGATACAGATGCCTTCCATATCTGGAATGCCGTGTTTTAAGTCACCTCATAAACACATACAAAGAAAAGAAGAGATTCCAAACTTCTTGGGAAAAGTGATAGTATGGCTGCATGAAAGAGAACTGATTCTCTCATTGTGCTGTTTGTTATGTACTCGTTAAGTATTGCTGGGCCAAACAGTTCTGAACTGAGTCAGCCATGTGAGAAGGAAAGTAAGAAAAAGCAAACTTGGAATATGAGATCTCCCTTGGTCTTTATGACCATTGGGTTTGGTTATTTGCTGAGTCTGTATAGAGAGGTGTGTTTGTCTTGACCAATTGCTATTTCTGCGTCCTCCAAAGTTTTAATTTTGTGTATCTTTAAAATATGCTGCGTTCACACTGACAAGCATTGACATTGACAAGCTGAAAAGCACCATGAATGGTCCTTTGTGAACCTGACTGACAGGCTAGGCTAGCAATGCTTTAAAAAATAAAGCAAAAAATAGTGTTTGCAAATTGAGCTATAGTTATTGAGGGCCTTTTGCCTGATGATTTCAATTACTGACTCATATGAGGCAAACACACAAGTCTATATCAATAAACCTGAAAACACTTCTAGTCTATCTCTATGTACATCTGGGTGACTTAACTCCAGGTCCCATGGCTGAATTCTGAAAACTCAAAGGGAGGAATTGCCAAATGTGATGTAAAGATTCTTATTTGCCTTCTAAGGTTTTAGATCAGGACTTTCTTCTCTTCTAGTGAAAAGACTTTGGGCTTTATATACTGAATGCCACTTACTTGAGTTTGATGATGTAAACCCACCACAAGAAACAGTTCACGTAATTTTATCCAAATGAAGTTACTGCAGTCACTGAAAGTGGATAGCATAGAAATTATTGAGTAATAGCATAGAAATTAGTTGTTTCTCAGGGCATAAAAAATGAACTAAGAGCAGAGCTCTGATGTACATTATTAGGCATATTTCCTTGAGGCCTACCTGTGTGATAACTAATCACAGTGCCAGGAAAGGAAGGAAAGCAGCATTTCTCTGGAGGTGGGAATTATTACTACTAGAATTCTTCTACATTACAAAAAAAAAAAAAAAAAAAAGGCAAGTAATGGTGATACACCAAGAAACCCCAAACACTGCTAGATAATTTCAAAGTGGTACTGTCCCCACCCCAGAAGTCTTTGCTTTTCTACTCCGGGCCTTAGCCAGTCAACCAGCAACATGCTATCTTCTCTCCTTGTTTTGTTTCCCTCTAAGACTATCCCAAAATGATTTTGGGATACACAAAAGTACACAATCTCTCCTAGGCTATAAGTGTACAAAGCCTTGGTATAGAACATGGAAACTGGTACTGCCTTGCCTTTTTTTCTTCCTCCTTCTTTCCTGTTGTACAAATGGCACTTTGTGGCATGGTTTTAGTAAGCATGGTGGTATTTGGTCAAAGGCTGGACTTGATGATCTTGGAGATCTTCTCCAACCATAATGATTCCCTATGTCAAAGTTTTTTAACTATGGAAAAGGCAATTTCTTGGGAAGGTTCTCATCTTGTACATAATGCGAAGAAATTTTTTTTAAAAATGTTACAAATGAATGAATGGAAAGCGTTCCTTTGGGCATCATCTAATAGAGAGGGTGGAATAAAATCCCAAAGGGATTAGTTAGACTTAGTTTGGCTGGATACAACCTCAGAGATTATTGTTTGTGGATTTAACTTGTTCACCCCACTTCCTCCCCCCAGGAGATGATCTATTCTGTATTTCCATCCCTGATTTCCATGATGCTGTAATGAAAACATGATCTGTCATCAGGGCAAACGATTTAGTAGAAACTCCTGTGTAAGGGCAGGTCTTGATGGGAACTTCCTAAAACACAGATGCAGAATAATACAATGTTTTATTTTGTGATAGATATATTGTGAAATCTGTGTGTTGAATGGGTGGAAAAAATCCATTTAGCAATGCAGTACTTAAGATGAAATTAAATAGAAGATAGCATACTATTCCCCCTAAAGCTTGACAAATACATACAATTCTGGTCTCTGGTCTCTAAATTGTTTTCGAGTATCTTGCTGAAGGGATGTGCTACTCGGTCACCAAAACCTCCACAAATCATTCACAAAAATAAACACCTTGCTAAAGCAGACTATGTAAAAAAGCAAGCATCTCCTGCTGATGATTTGAAAATCTCCTCCTTTACTATGCAGCCAATCTTACCACAGCTTTGTGTGGGAGAGTATCATAGCAGACATCTCAAGGGCCACCACAGATACCAAATTTAACACCCATGCTAGCAAGAGTCTTTATGCCTCCTCTCCCTTCTTGGCGCTCCTGTTGGTTGCCTTTTGCTTCTCACCAAAATAATCTTTGAAAGGAGGAAGAACCCGCTACCTTGTGGGTGCCATCAGCAGCTTGTGAACCTGATTTGGGCTTGCAGCGATACCACCTACGTCACCCGTATCCACAATTGTTCCAGCAAGGAATGGCTCAGAGGTTTGGGCAAGTAGCCACATACTGCTTGGAATTATCTGGAGGCCAAACAAGCCCTGCCCCCGGGCCTGACAGGACGCAGAAGGAAAATTCTGGACACCAAGCGTGGGGTTGGGGATGCAGAGAGTAGACAGCAGCGCTCAGGGGCCAACTCACAAAGCGACGCCGGCCTCCCCAGCTGGGGGGGGATGACCGCCTCACCAGCCGGCGCCGCAGCCACCGTACGGCTCGGTACGGGAACGAAGGCACCCGGCTGCACCGCGATCCACCAGGACCTTCCCCGCCGCCGCCCGTGTCACCCTCGGCCCCCTCTCCGGCGGGGGCAAGGCGCGGGGAAGGTCCTGGTGGATCGCGGTGCAGCCGGGTGCCTTCGTTCCCGTACCGAGCCGTACGGT
>JANPWX010000097.1:1726275-1901250 GCA_024734555.1 Trochalopteron elliotii | reverse complement strand
ACCATAGAAAGGAAAAAAAGCACCACCTGCTAACATTTGGAAAAGCAGCAGAGGACTATTACCTCTATCTTTAATTTTCACTCACACACTCAGATGAATGAGCAAGGAAGGGGGAGACCTGAACAGCCCCTCTAGACGTGGGGCTGAATTGATGGGATTGTGATTTGTAGGATTTCTCCACTTAGTCCCTGCCTCCTACTTGCTCTCCAGCCACTCCAAAGTCTCTTCCCCTCTCTTTAAGCAGCGATTTCTTTCAATCTCTCTCTCTCCCTCCCTGTGTCTCTCTCCCTCACACTCTCCCTCTCTCTCTACATACACTCATCTCCCCGGAGAGAGAGAGAGGAGAAACTCAACTCCCAAACACCGACCAGATGTCGAAGAAACGCAAAGCCCTGGAGGGCGGCGGAGCCCCGCTCCCCCCCGAGGACCCCAGAGCCTGCTTTGGGGCCGGCGAGGAGCAAGGTAGGGCGGCGGAGGCCTGCAGGTGGCCGGGCGGCTGGCAGCCCACCGCAGGGACGAGCCGGCCTGGCCGGCCTCCTGCAGCCCACCCACACTGGGGTGACTTGGGCGCTTAGGCCGGGCTGCTCCCATCGCCGGGCGCAGCACTGCGGGGCTGCTCCCACCGCAGCCACCCTGAACTTGTGAGGGGGGAAGGGGAAGGGCTGAGGGAAGGGGATGTGCGGGAGGGTGGCCGAGGGGAATGGCAGGTCTGCCAAGCAGTCCAGGCTCCCTTTCCCACTGCAGTTTGTCACTGGCATGGGCACAGCCACGGTGCCTCATTGATTTGTAGCCTGTGTAAATCTGTTTGCTGTGCGCTCCTAGCCGGGGCAGCGAATGAGCTATAGGCATCTAATATATACGTTGTGGCTTTGCGTGGGTCCCGTTTCCTCCAGCAAGCCCCTATCCCTGGTATGATCTCAGTTGCGTCACGTTGGGGCTCCAGACGCCGCTCTTGTAGCGCACTTTGCACCCATCTGAAGTTGGTTTTGCTGTGATTTTCAAGCTCCAAGTATTTATGGTGAAAGCTGTTCCGTACTTTTTGACAAAATAATATGAACGTAGCAGCCGCGTGGTGTAAAATCAGCTGTGCACACAAATGTGAGGGAGTTCTGCTGCCGAATTTCTTGTTGTTCAGCCAGCCCAGTGGGTTCCCTTGCTTTGTGTTTATTTTAACAAAGTGGGCCCAGAAGAACCAAACTGAGCTACAGGGATTTGGGCTTGTGGCTGTAATGCAGGGGGGAGAGGAAAATACCGGTTGGATTCAGAGCAGTGTTTCAGGCTGTTGCAAGTGGCTCTGGTGGGAGATGGTTGGGGGTGTGGTGGGTTCAGGTGATGGTGTGAGTATGTCTCTGTACATGCTCCAGTGCAGAAACATGGTGTTTTTGCCTGGGCAGGTGTACATCGAGCAGAGAGGGATGGCATGAGTGTGTTTTCCAACATGGAGTCTGTGGCCCTTTTTGTAAATGATGTGAAAGATCCTAATGTCACAAATCACCCACACCATGAAATTCCCTTACCACCATGGATGTGTCTGCTTTTGCAAGGAAATATTTCCAGCACAGTGGTTGGTGTGTTCTTCTGGTTTCATTAGAAAGGAGCACTGAATTTCACCATTTCTCTCAAAAGATATGGTTAAGGGTTTATGTGGCTGTTGGTTTTTAATTGCTTGGCTCTCCCACAAGAAAATAACATGTTCATATTGTCTTGCCATTTCTCTGCTTAAGACTAATCTTGACATGGGAGGGATATTTTCAGACCCTGTCAATGACTTTATATGCATGACAGCATTCTAGTTTTTTTGCAGTGTGGAATTTTGCTGTTACTAACCTGGAAAATCTTACCTCTTTGTCAGCAATGGAGGAGGTTAAATACAGAAAGGGCATTGAGCAGAGATTCAGCATTCAGAAAGTTTGGTATAGATTACATGTAATTTTAATTTAAATGTATGCCAGTAGTGGGTGTAGAAGCACCTTATATGTTACTGTGATGCAGTGATGCTTGCCTGGTTAGATTTTTTTTTAAGTGCCTTTTTTTTTTAAACTCCACAATAATATTTTCTGTAGCACTTCTGGTTATGTAACAAGAAACAGAAAACATAATATAACTTTAACACAGGATTGTTCTTTTTCATGATTTCATTATGCACAAAACAAATGAAATGGAAAGTGAAAAAAATTTTATAAAGTATTGATGTGTATTTAAAGGGAATAAATAAGGTATAATTTTATTCATAAGGGGACACAATGTATTTTGTAAATCAGACAGATTGAAAATTTGTGTTTTGCACCTAGATAATCTAGGGTCTTGTCTTTTCTCATGTAGTAAATAATGAAATAAGGTAAAGAATGTAATTTTATTTCTGAGCTCAAATATATTTTTGTGAACTTCTATTCTGTTTATTTTCTTCCTCCTATTTTGCAAGAAGGTATGTTGCTTGTTAATTACATTGTCTGTGCCTATGTAACTGTAGAAACCATTAAGACTGTGTAATGTATCACAGTCGTGAAGGGAATGTATTTTTGTGTAAGATGGTGGGTGTGAGACTTTCTTAAGACACGAGATAGGAAGATTTTTTTTTTTTTTAATTAAGCTTAAGCATCTTACTATGAAGCATTGTCCTCTTACAGCAGGTTTACTACCTCTGTGGAGGAGGCATACTTGGTGAGTTTGGAGGGCAGGTGTGTAGTGTTTGCCTGGAAGTATGGAGAAACCATGTAACGCTAAACCTGGGGTTTAGCGTTAAAATGTGTGTGCATTTGGAGCAGGGAGGCAGGGAAGGCGAAATGGGCATTAGCAAACCAAGGGAAGAAAAACAGAGAGCTCAGATTTCTGGAGGCTGCCAAATCCTGTATTCCTGCAGAAGCTGAATGCGGAAGCCCGGCTGTCCTCAGCTAACGAGGTGACTTCTTTCAGTGACAGCAGCGTGAATGAGTGAGAGCCTGCATCCAGGGCTGCCATCTTATTCCTCTGTGTTACCTGGTCAGCTGAGAGCAGGTGTTGCTAACAGAGGAGTCTCAGACCCTTTTGAGGGTCTGCACTTCTGTTTTCAAATTTTAAGAGTGCGGACTAATTCTTAGCTGCTCCAGACTGTGCTGGATATTTGGCCAACTGAAGTGTGCGCTTGCAGAGTTTCATTCAGCTCTTGTTTATCCTCACTTGGTGAAGCTGTGGGTGGATAGACACTATGTAGGCCACAATACAGATTTTTCAAACTTCCTTGGTGTGGCTTTGTTTTTATTCTTCTTCGAAGTATTTTATGAAGGAGTCTGTAATCCATGCTGTAACCTTGCCTTTTATTGTGGGGTCTGATGCTGTACGTTTCAGCCTCACTGGTGTGGAGAGCAGATAAGGGATGTGGCTGCTCTGTATCTTCCACCTTCTCAGCAGCAACAAACAGCCTGAACCTGTCTGTCTAAGTCAAGGCACTTCACTGCTTCACCTTATTAAGGGGTAGGCTCATAAGGCTCATTCCCATAATCTCTGAAGACACAGTGGTGTATTTTGGGGAGAATTCAGGTTCTTACTTGAGCTGAATTGCTTCTTGCATGTGCCTCTTTCTTTACCTTGATTGTGCATGAAACTTAGGGTCACTACACAGGTATATTTGTACCAATTAAAGTGGCAGAAATTCCAGCAAAGCTGATGAGGTCCTAGCAGAGAAACCAGATACGGTTGTTCAGTGTGATACCCAGCATGGAGAAGGTGGGATTTGTCTGTTGAAACTTAGCTCTCTGCACTCCCTTTATAGTCAGGAAGCAGAACATTTCTAGGGATCAATTCATCTCTTCTTGAAGTGGAAGTCTACATTTAGTCAGCAGAATCAGATCTGAGAAGTGCTGTTTCTGCCAATTGAATATAAAAGTAGTCCAAACATCTAGCATGGATGTAGACAGCTGTATTTCAGCAGATGACTCCTGACTTTTGACCAGATCTTTCAGGCTTCAGTGCAAGTCAAATGACAAAGATATTTTTCAGCTGAATTTGAAGAAGAGGACTACCCTTCTGGCAATAACCCTTTTGCTCAAAATTGTAGCACAAAAAACTGAAGAAGGGTCCTCTTTCTGTGTATTACTTTTTTTCTATGAATGTGTTGAAAACTAGTGTAGAAGATGTGAAAATGGAGGGTGTTGGTTTAAAAACAAACAAATAAAATATGGACAGTTCTCAGGACCAAATGCAATATGATCTTGTGCCTAAATTATACAGTAATGCTGCTCACAATTTTCCAGCAGTTTCTGGATGGAGTGCAATACAGTATTTTGGAAATTTTCTTGCAGAGGTTTTTGAGCATGAGGGATTCAAGGAAGGAGTAATCTGTAAATTCTCATTGGACTGCTCTTTCTCAATTTGCATTTTGTATGACAATAAATACATGCATTGCTTCCACTTCCCCTGTGGTCCAGTTGTTCAAATGGTCTCCATTGTCACAAATATGAGTTATAGTTGAGAGTTTTCTGTGCTTTACAAAACCGGTCTCTAAAGACAGAATTGTTGCAAAACTCTTCCAGAGTCAAAGTTGAACTCCTGTGTGCCCACAAGTAACTTTTAAGATGTGATTACTCTTTTTTTTTTTTTATTTCAATGGTACTGACCATTTACATAGAAGTTAATCATGTGCATAAGGAAATGTTTTCAAGATTTTGATGGTCTTAGTTACGATTAATCAAAGTCTTCTTGAGGGCCAATTCTACAGAAGGGATACTTCCCTAGTACTTACTAGGGGGAGCAGTTGATACTAAACTATTCTCTCTGACTAACACTTGATTTGTGTGACTGCTTAGTATTCACATTTATTTTGAAATTTGGTATTAAGTTCTGATTATTATTCAATGGTAATTTGGGATCATCAGGCACAGGGAACCAAGTTCTGTCCTGGTATTGAAGGCTTACATTGATGTAATGAAAATCAGAATTGCACCCAACTTCTGAATTACAGTTTTCCAAATACTGTCTTCTCAATATAATTAGCTCAGAGTATTTATTCCATTTGTTGTTTTATTAAGCAAGTGAATATTGTGATTCCTTAGAACTCTGAACACTGTAGTTGATATTCATGTTTCTCTGATGCAGGTAGAAAAGCAAAGCAATTCTTCCCTTGGCAGTTCTTCGCTTGTGTGTGCGATATGTGGCTTCAGTTTCTCACATACTCACTTTTCTCCCTCCTCTGTGTCCTGACCATTCTTTTTTTTCCACCTAGCTTCTGATCCCTGAAACAAACACGCCCTCTCTGGATCATACTCTGGAAGATCTGGCTAATCAGGGCTAAGGTGTTTAGTGACAGAGGCTTTATGTGTTTGTGAGGGCATGGGAAAGGGAAGGGAATTATTGTACAGCTTGGGTTTTGTGCCGATACTGTAATAACACAGAAAGACGTGGTCCTTTTGACTCCATTCACAGGAAGAAGTTTGTGTCACCAGAAAAAAAATAAAGAAGACAACAGAATGGCATGAACAGCTTGTTAAGGGTTTTGTTAATGGAAAAAAAACCCCACGTCTTCCAAAGCTGATTAGCTCAATGATTACTGATAATTTCCTGTGTTTAATTTTTTTTAAATCTCTTTCTTCTGAGACAGTCAAGGATCTGCCTTCCAGTTGCTGTGAACAATCTATGGGGTCTGACTTTTCAGAGGATCAGATTTAATATGCTGAAAAATATGATGACAGTTTTATCAACTCGCTTCAATTTACGTGAAGCTGCAAACTGAGAATGGTGGAAAAACGTAAAGCTAAGCAGAATTCAAAATGTTTGGGAAGAGAGATTGGGGGCAAGTACATATGCTGTTTCTGGAACAGTGTTGTAAGTGCTCTCTGGAAAAAATACCTTCCTCAGATGTTGCTGCTGACATGCCTTCCCATCCAGTGTGTCGTAAAGACTGTTGAGGACCGTTTCTTTTCCCACTTGTTTTAGAGAGGTGTGCTACTGTGTGCCTTGCTATAATTTTATGAGCCTTGTTTGAAGTAAAATACAAAGGCCAATGCTTGAGTGTTATGCTGAGTTGGTGTTTCCACATAGGAGGGGCCTTTTCTGCCCAGCAGTGCAGTGCTGCCTAGTACAGCTTGGTCTTTAGCTGCTGCTAGCAAGTCTTGAGGTCACTATCTGCATTCTAGGGGAAAAAAGCTATCCCAGCAGACGTGAGAGGCAGAGCCATAGGGAAAGGGCTGATATTTTAAGTACCTGACATAGTTGCTTTGGTTGGCAGGTACGACTTTGGGGGAATTGCCAACTTGCCCTATAAATAAATTTATCCAAACATTTAAAAAGTGGAGATGACTTTTTAATTATTTGTGGGCAGTTAGATATTTCAGCTATGCTGGTCATGTGGCATGAATGGTAATGCTATAAAAACACCCAGTGAGACAGGAATCATAATTTCAGCAAAAAAAGCAGTGAAGAAGTCTCCTGGGTAGCTATTAAAAATGGTGCTTTGGTTAAATAACCAGCATTTCAAGGACAAACCTATCTTGAAGCTTTGTGATAACTGCTTGAGACTCTGATTTGGGCTCCATAATGCTGCAGAGTAGTTCTCGTGATGATGATGCTGTAGCCTCATTTCCATTGGTGTGAGGGAAAGATGTCCATCCTGCCTGGCCCCAGCCTGCTGATGGTGATACTCCAGTGGACTAGGACGTGTTAACTCAATGTAGCAACTGCTGTTAAATGGAATAAAGTTGTGCACTTGGCTGAGTCCCTACCTGGTGGTTGTGCTCTCTCTACCTAGAGAGGCAGTGGGGTAAGAGCAGCTCTGAAAATGACCTTCAATGAAGACATCTTCCTGACTGCACAGTGAGCCTGAGTGGCCTTCCAGAGAGGACTAGGACTAGTCTTTGGAGAGCCTGGTCCTCAGCTGGTCTCAGGTGCTCCCTGGACTGGTTGGATGCTGCCTGGGAAATGGAGAACCCTGGCTGATAGAGTAGGAAGACCCTTGATTTGGGATGCCTTCTCACACTTGAAGAAAAAGCTGAATAAGGAGGGCAGCATAAAGATGAGAGGATTATAAAAGAAACGAAACAAAAAATGTAAAAGCTTTGCAGGTTTCCTTTAACTTCTGGTGGAATGAAATGTGTGGGAATCTCCTGGATTTACTAGGAATGCATTGCATTGTTTCTGTTTGGTTTTTCATAGCCATTTTCCTCATTCTGCAAATAAATGAAGCTGCTTTCCTGTTCCTGGTCAGTAAAGGAATGTGCATCTATCCTTACCATGAAATGTGTGAGGGAGAGTCCTGATCCCCTGTTATAGTGTCCACATTCACCTGATTACTCTGTGTTGACAGGAGGATGAGTTGTATTGATGATACCACCTTGGATGGTTTCTGAACATATCTGAGTCCAGTGCTTCTATGAGGGAAGGGAGGCAAAAGGCAAGTGACTTGAAAATGCAAATTTATTTATTTTTTAAAGGCATTGTGTTGTTAATACACAGGAATAGAGACTCTAACCTCTAAGGAAGCACTTGTTCGTTAAGGAAGTTGCAAAGTGTTTTCACCCTGTGGCCCTAAAGTTTCTGTACTATTTGAGCATAATCCTGTTTTTATGTTACTAATGATAATGTAGAAAGCTTGGCAACTCAGTGAGCAGCAGTTGTGGCTTTATGCTGGAGGAGGAGAAGAGAGATGCTGTTTGGGTGTGATGGGCTAGAATACAGTTGGTTTGTGTGTTTATCACTTCACTCACACTGATGGCTAATAATATTGATGTTTAAGGCATGCCCACATACTGGGCAATTGAGCTTGTGCTCCTAAGTCCATTCCTAGTGTGTCTGATCACATGTGGAATGAGCAGCTGTATTTCAGGTGTCAAGCTGTATGAAGGCCATCTAAACTGTGTTTTACTTGAGTATTAGAGCTGAGGGGCAGCTGGTAATGGATTGATTCTTACATTGTTTTTCAGTTTGTGTTGGGCCCACATAAAATACTGGAAAGTTAAAATCAGTACAATGGGATCAGAGGTGTAGTAGTCATACATGGTAGCATTATGAAGTAATAGTTAAAAAAAAATGAAAGAGGAAACAATCCTCAGAAGGCCCTAAGAGACATGCAGCCTTTAAGGGAAGGCCTACCTAAGTTTAGAGACGAAGGTTGAAAAATGATAGGGTGAAGATGTCAAGACATCTGAAGAAGGCAAACTCTGCATGAGCAGAAGCTGCATATCAGAAAAACACTATCTTCACAAATAGCTCTTTTTTTCATAGTCATGATTATGCCTTTGTTTTAGCTTTATGTAGCTGTTTAGGTTAGAGTAACAAATCTGACTGTTCTGTATGCAGTCGGGTTGGCTTTCTAGGCTTTGCCCATGCCAAGTCTGATTTATTTCTCACTTTTAGTGTTTATTCACCTGCATTTTTTTTCTGTTATATTTCATTTAGTACAGATACAGCCAAGATAGGCTTATGTGATAATTATTATTCAGGCTTTGCAGATCTGCTCAGTATGTTGTTAATCACTTTCTAATGTTATGTTTTGGAACGAAAGATTGCAAATTAGTAAGTTCAGATGGTAGGTCTCTGTTTTCACAAACAAGCTCTTTGCAAGCTCTACAGCTGTCTTTGGGGGAAAAAGCTAGTGACTTATAGGTGAGCTTCAGCTTTGTATGACCTTGCCATAAGTGGGACTAGGAGCATTCACACCTAGAGGCTGTATAGAAACGATTGTGTCAGTGGTCTTCCTACTGCTTTTCAGCTCTTTTGTTCCATCTATATAAGACTGCATGAGTACTTGTAGTCTCTTTCAAGGGCAAACCAAAGCCAGGTTCCCAGAGCTGCATTGTGGCTTGTCTGGGAAATGATAACTAACAGCTTAACATGCCTGCAGAGCATGAAGAGTGTCCTTAGTTGTGTGGATTGAGCAGTGGACAGTTCTCTCTTCTTCGTTGATCTTCCTTTATTTCTTAAGAACCTCATGAATTTCTTGGAAACATGAGAAATGTGCAAGCCAATTTTTGCATTTGTTAACTCTAGCCCCTTGTCTACAGTGCTCTGGAGAGATATTGGTGGATTTTTTTGTTTGTTTTGCTTGATTCTCTTCACAGTACTTGAAGAACTGCAGCATTTTATTTCAATGAAACTTCTGATTACAGGAGGTGGTTCTGTGGCCCCTGTGGGGTTTTGAGGCAGATCATGTGGATTGCATTAGGTTCTGGTCATGGTACCTGAAAAAGGTTCATTCTTAATATCCAGATGCTTCTCTGCAGAAGGGCCTATTTGAATGTTGGCTGTTACTGCATTACTTATCCTTTGACTTGCAGAGCCTGTTAGTTTCAAACTGTGCATGCTTACCTTGGCCCTTGAAAGTACCTGAGATTTCAGTGCCACATGCAAGATCCATGTGCTGAGGTTTAGGCAAGGAGTTGGAGGTGCACAGGGGACACAAGAACCTGACCAGGTGAAGGGCCTCTAGCTGGCACACTGACAATGTCAGCACACAGCCCTGCAGATTCAAAACTGCACAGGAAGATAACTGTGACCAAGCCACAAACCTTCCTTTGCCATGAATGGGGGAAGGAGGCTCACTGCAGTTAGTTTCCAGAGATAGTTAAAAAGCTCATCATCATTTTCTCTTTGCTCTGTGAAATACAAAGCCACAGTCCTGGCTGGTGGTAGCTAGCACTTGCAAAGAAACCTACACGTACACCTATGTTAATGTTGCACATGTAGCTTTGGAGAAGATTTTCATGAAGATGTGAAGCTGCTAAATTGAAGGAAGGGGTAGATTAACACAGAGAAGAGACCAATGTAGTATACATATATATATATGCTGTGTATACAACATTTTTGGGGGGTTTTGAAGGGCCAAAGCATCTAGATAATCCTTTGTCTATGCCTCAGAAGCTAATGATGTAAGTGGCTTCTTCTGGCATGCCACTGCCACATTCTCACAGAGTGCTTTTGACGGACACCATTCATTCTGCAACTGCAACCCAGGCATTGGGTGTTCCCAAGATTTTCCTTGGCAGGACTATGTCTTGTTCCCTTCTCACTCCCAGGTAACTGGACAGTAATTAGGAAAAGGCTGTGCCTCACTGCTTTTTAAAGGCAGAAGATACGGGACACTTAACCTTTTTTAAATTGTTAAAGAATTATAGCAGTCATTTTTGGCTGGGAAACTGCAGTATAAGCAGTGCTAATCCTAAAGCATTATATATTTTTAATTTGGGATTATAATAGGCTAGGATAGGAAGAAGAGAAAATTGTAAAGTTTAACATGAAGGAATATTTAATTTTATTCAGGAAACTTTTTGGCAAAAATCCCCTGGATCTGAACAGAACCTACAGATTTAAGATGTCTTTGCACAGCCAGAGGCTGAGATCATGGCTGTCTAACTACAGTTGGATATTCTCATATCTGCCAAGTTTAGCCTTAAATAAATAAATGAAAAAAAAAGGTCATGCTTCATGCTTTGTTCAAACTCTTGAAATGGTTCTAACTTAATATTCTAGAGGACAGTGACCTCCCTTTGAAGATTCTGTCCTCCTGCTCAAAATCCTGCATGGAACCAAGAAAGTAGCTGCTTAAATGAAGCCATGAAATGTCTGAAGGTACTTTCTGGAATCCCTTAAAATGACCCTGGTTCAAGAAATATGCCCTGCTTACTGCCAGGAGTGCAGTAAAGTCAGTCACTGGAAATCTATTAGTTGTGGGCAATTGCAAGCACGTTACCCAACATTAACCCACAAAAAACAAAATTAACACAGTTAAGAGTAGTTCTTGCCAGAGAAAGATGAACAAATAGGAGCAGAAGCTGAGTGGGAAGCTTCTAGCAGCAGGAGGAGGGACTGTAAAGATCATCTGTTCAGACATGCTTTTTTATTTCTCCCCCCGCAACTCCCCAGGTATCTTTCTCTCTCACTCATAATTTTAAAGACACAGATGCAAATATACCTTAATAGCTACTGTGAAGTCTGTAATAACAATCAACTAGCCAGGATGCAGTTTTCAAGGACCACTGTGATTGAGGGTAATGTTTTTACAATGAGGTCATGTCCAAAGGCAGCCTCAGCTGATGGCAAACTTGTACTTGAGCACTGAATGAGCACCTTGTCTGGCGCGGTCCCTGCTCCAGAGAGGCTGCAATCTAATAAATCTGGCATACACATACATGGCTATATTTTTAAAATTGCTCATTTTATGGGTTTTGGATTTGTTTTTATTGTGGTTTTGAAGTCATTGTATTCTTCTTTCTATACCTCCCTCTGTTTACTCTTCTCTTAATACTTAAGCAAGCCAGTTTTGTCTAAAGTGCTTTTTTTTGAGTCACAGAAGTACTATCAAGTTGTGTAAAGGCAAACACGAGATCAACAGAAGGGAAGCAGCAAATGGGGCAGAGTATGTTTTCTGGTAGGTCTGCAAAGAGCCTTCCACTTCTCTGTGGAAGTTTAGCTACATCTGTGCTCTGTGACACCGTCCCTGTTCAAATGGCAGGGTGGAGAGAAAAGTATCCAGAAGTCAAACAAACTCAAATAAGATTTTGCCAGAGTATTTTGCATGGATACCTGCAAACCAAAAAGTCAAGGAAAAATGTCTCGCCTTGTACTGTGTTCATAGTCATGGCAAACCACGTGGTGTCTCACCTGGCATTTTGTGAGCTCCAAAGCAATGAGCAGTGTTTCCAGGCACCTACAGGCACTTCAGGTCTTTGCAAGCTTGTCTTGACTCAGCTTGAATGACACCAGTTGGTTTTTACACATTAAAATGTGAAATACTCATGGCTCTTTCTGGTATGGTAAGATGGTTCTTTGTACCATGTTGCCATTTAAAGGTGACTCTTCACTGGGTTTAATATCCTGTCTCCTTTTACTAAAACCAAAAGTCAATATTTTTGAAAGTAATTATATTAGACATATGTAAATTCTTGTTTGATAAACCTTTCTGTTTGAAACTAAAATTTTTTAAGAGTAACCAAATGTTCTTAGTATCTGCTGTGTAATCTGCTGTGACAAGTTTTTGTACTACCCTCCAGAAAGGGAAGAGGAGGTCATTCACTCATTAAAACATCTGTCTGGGGGTATTTAGAGACACCTTTTGTTTGCCATAAGAGAGTATTGTTTCAGGGTGGTTGAGTTTTTGTTTATTTTCTGCTGCCCACTAGATACAGTCTAAGGGAAACAAAACCTACTTAGTCATCAGGAAGAATGGTTTACTGGTTTTCTTGGGTGGTTTCCTTTTTTGGGAGGGGTGGTAGTGTTTATTAATTTTATTAATTTTTTTTAATTAAAATTTTTGTACATTCCATGGAAAAGAATATAGGAAACATAATGGGTTTGGGTGTTACTGAGGAGGACACCAGTAAGGCTATAGTAGTACAAGTTTACTGTAGAGTTGTGTTTGACCAGTGGAGCTCTTTGGTCCTGGTTGTGGTGCTAAATAAAATGTGGAGGAGTTTTCAGCATGGCTCTTGAAGCACAAGTTGAATTTTCTTCCTTGCAATAAAGAAAAAAATAATGATTTTTATGCAGATTTATTGAGAGTAGAAATCCAGGAAAAAAATCCAATCAGCTGTGACTTTGTTTTACAGCTTCCTCCACCATATTTCTGTTTTCCAAGTGGTATTATTACTTTTTTAGTTTTTATGTATAAAATGATCCTCCAAATTCTCTTATGGAACAGTGTCTGGGCTTTTGTCCTCTCCAGTTGTTCATGTTTAATTTACAAAGTTTGAATAAGTGCTACAATAACATACAAGCTAATGATTTTCCTTAACCATTTTCTTCCATCTTCCAGATGTATCTGGAATACTACATGGTACAGAAAGTTAATTTTGAAATGAATGAGCTGGGCTGGACTTTATGAATTCCTTAACTACTTGGATATCAGCTGGGGGAAAAATCATGTCAGGTCATCACTGGAAGCTGCTGGCACAGCTCTGCTTTTCAGAAACTTTTAGTTCTCTTAAACTTTCTCATTTGGCTAGAAAATCTGAGACATTAAGTGCGTGCATAAAAGGGGATGCTGTGGTGGTGCTGTTACAAGTGCTGTTGAACTGTACTGGTGTGGTACCAGGGGTTGCTAGAGATGGAATATCTCTGGAGCATGGCATTTGTAAAACTTCAAAAGTCCTGGTTTTAATACTTGTAATGATATACCTACACATTATTAATACCAGGTTAGGTGTATGGGGGTTTTTTGGTGGTTTCTGTTGTTGGTGTTTTTGTGGTTTGTTGTGTTTTTCTTGTAAGTAGTTTTTTGTTCCTTAACTCTGTTGAGTTATGTCTCAGAACACTCCACTTATTTTTATTTAAATTATGACCAGATATGATGGCCTTACGTTATTATGACCAACCCTTCAGCTGAGGTCAGAAGTTATGAATGTCTTCAGCTATTTCATCAGCTCAATGAACTTAGAAAAAGCTGATATTCTCTCTCGCAGTCTGTTAATCACTGAAGAGCACGAAGACATCAGGGTGATGCTGAATAGCCCCAAATGTCTCTTTGCACTGCCTTCATGTAATTGTATTTGTACCCATCTTTGTTCATTTGCTTTCTTCTGCTTTTTCAGCCTGGTAAAAAGTCTTCCTCCTCCTTTTTCTAAATCTACCTTGCTTTCTAGAGCATGGACATTTTGTCAGATCTGGGTCTTGGTAAGGAATCAGTTAGGGAGGGAAGAAGGAAAGAGAGATGAGTTTGGGTGTCAACTCCATCTCAATCTGTAGACTGAGTTTTGCCATTATACTGGTTTGTTTCGTTTGGGCTTTTGTATTTTGAAATCACTTAGGAGTTTGTCAGGTAGCAGAAGATGAGAAACACCAAGTCTAAAAAAATAACAATTATCCAGGTGGAGCAGACTATACTTAGTGCGAGTTCAAAGTTGTACTGAAAGTATGGGGGAAATGGTTACAAGACTGGAGTGAGATATAGATACAGATATTTGTAATAATAAGTTAAAAAATGTTCTATCTATGCCTGTCAAATCTGAAACCTCTCTTTGGAAAAACTGTTTTTGTCCCTGTTTTTTATTCTAACCCCAGAATTCCTCAGCTTGACTATTGGATGAGTATTGACTAACTACAGGCCATACCTTTGCCATCTGCCAGAAGAAATACTTCTAGCTCCTGGAACCTGTTGATTTTATTTATTTATTTAATTTCTTTAAGATGATAACTTCTACCACAAGTGTTATAAATTTGATAATTTTAGATATTATATTGATATTTAGCTTACTTTTCCAAATCTAAATTATTAAGTGTAATAATTTGAATTTTATCATAGAGAGGAATAGAATTTTATTTCTGCTTTTGACATCATCCTTTCTGATATGGTACAGAAAAGTACGTGAAATTAAGCCACATCCTTACATAGGGAAAATTGTTAGAAATACTGCATTGGCCAGAACAACTGGGCTCTGCTTAACTAATCTAGAGCAGCAAATGGTGTTGCCTGGGGAAAGAAGTTTGGGATGAACAGTCATTTATTGTTCTCAACCTTGCTCGAGCTGGTCAGGGGCCTACTGTAAATATTCTTGATGTGATGTTTAAGGTGATTGACTTGAATCTGGCATGAGACTCTAAGCAACAGTTATTGAAATAAACACTTCCTTTTGAATATAGTGGGTAATAACCCTCCATGTTTTTCTTTAATAAGCAATTATAGCATTTGGATGTTTTCTGTTGTCTTCTCAGGAAAATTTCACATTTGAAACACATTACACATGTTTCACTGCAGGAGGTGAGCTATCCAGATTCTTGTGAGAGGGCTTCTTCCTTTAGCAGGAGTTGCCAGCAGTCATGTTCTCTGCTTTAACAGTTCTGCCTGTACATTAGTCTGGGAGTCAGTCACTGTTTGAAAATCTGGCTTTGGAGTTTTCCAGACTTTTTTTTCCCTTATCTTGGGAGATTTTCTTTTGCCTCCAAAGTGGGTCGTTAATCTTACGGTAGCTTGAACAGATGCTTTATTTCAGGGTTACTGACTTCTCCTGTTTCTTGTCTAAGTGACAGACAATTAATATAAACAGACCCTTCCCTTTGGAAAATCCTTTGGATTGTCTTGAGGTGAAAGTGAAGGGAGGGAAGGGCAGGATTGTTTGGTTTTAAATAAAATGGACATTTGAGACATGCTTCATGTTGTGTTTACTGGAACTATCTCCCAGCACTAGGATATACTACAGGAGGAGTATCACCAGTTAAAGCACTGAGCAGTGGCTGCTTTAAGAAAAGAGCCTGTATTGATTTTGTTCCCTCTGTATTTTCACATATGTAGGGATCAAAGAAGTAGGTTCTGTCAGTGGTTCATAGCAGGATAGCATTGGAAAAGAGAAGACCAGATGCTTTTCCACTTAAGTTATTTAGGTCTTTCTTATAATCTATGAAGAGACCACAGACAGCCTGAGAAATGTTACCTGGTGTTTCCTGGCAGGCTCACTGAACATCCACGTCCTAGGTAGGAGGACCAGCTTCCATGGTGTTCCAAGAAGAAAAAATGCTGAGAGCAAAGTTTCTAGTAAGTGTGTAAAAGGTAAAGGTTTTTCCTGATTTTTGCCAACTATATGGACCACTTGGAATTAATATTTAGGTTGAAGTCAAAGACCACAATCTCCCAGCCACCTTTACAAATCATCTGTCCACCTATAGCAATCTGCTCCATTGAAATGGTTCCATTCTGGCCTTTTCTGTTGGAAACACGCAATTTGTCGCTGGAAGGTTTGGGGACATTTCTAGGAATGAAGCAGTAGGACAGCGTTTGGGGGTTAGCCACTGTCCAACCATCTTTTATTTGCTGATATCTCTCTAGGGTAATTAATGGTCTCTTTCCTTGAGGGCTTACACATAATTCAAAAGTTATTACAAAGCTGAATAAAGAAGACCTAAGTGGAATATCATGGAACTTTTTTTCAGTTGCTGCTGACAGTCTTTATGTGCTTTTTTTCAGTAGTACTTTTAAGAATCCTTGTTACTTGCACAAGTTTTCTGCCTCAATTTAGTTTCTCCTAGGGCATAGACACTAGCTGCAATTAGATGAGAGGTATGTGGTGTGAAATGTGAAAGCAGCTTGACATCAAGGGAAAAACTGAAACTCTAATTTCACTGAGGTCAGTTGGCCATGGAGCAGACAGGTTTTTCTATCCTGGAGTCTGCTCATGGCACTGCAGGTATCACTTGCTATATCTACTGAAGACAGGCAGTTCTAGGGAATTTGCTTTCAGAAAAGGCTGATATGCAGAGCTGTCTTACACAAGTCTTACACTTGAGGGTTTTTGTTTGCCTAAGCTTGCCTTGTTTTGCAGTAACATCTAAAGCCTGCTGAATGTGTATGGTTCCTAGACTTTTAAAGTTAGTTAGTTAGTTTCTCCGGTGGGATACTTTTCTTTCACTTGTTAATAGAACAGTTTAGTTGCCTGCAGAGATTTCTCAACCATGGCTCCATTTCCCAAGAGGGAAGGTGCCCCCTTTCCCAAAGTCTTGGCTGTTCACAGCCCTAAGTAGGTGACATTACCCCAAGTGCTGTACAAACAGAAATCAATGCAACAATTTCTTTTTCAGGAAGTATGCAGACACTGCTGCCCCTGCCTTCCCCCCAATAAAGTAAATATTTAGGTAAAGCTGGAATTTGCATCTTTCTAAGCCTTTCTTAAAGTGCATGTCAACTTAATCATGTTTAGAAGAAAGCAACAAAACATGCACTATGTGTTGGTTCCTTTCTTAGGCGTGGATGTGGGCTTGGTCCACACTATGTCCACCAGAAACTCTGTGGTTTAATCCTCAATTTGGAAACTTTTCAGTATTGGACATGCTGAGGTTTGTGTTTTGGCTCTGTCTTCAGAAAGGAATTTGCTCTGATTTTTCAGGACTGGCATAAGCTCTAGTGTGGCAGTATGACCCTCAGAGGTCCTGAGGGGTCTTTCTGGTACAAAAGATAAATGGGAACTTCTGTTCTCATTTTGTGGAAAGAAGGAGGAGTGGTTTAGAGAGACATTCAATTGGGAGACACATTTCATAGAGTTTAATAAACATCTTTGTGAGCAATAGCAACCTTCTGCACTGGTTATGGGGGGTACTGTTACATTCCCTGAAAAGCTGAAAGTACTTAAACCTTGCTTTTGATGCAG
Source organism: Trochalopteron elliotii (assembly GCA_024734555.1). Classification (NCBI taxonomy): domain Eukaryota; kingdom Metazoa; phylum Chordata; class Aves; order Passeriformes; family Leiothrichidae; genus Trochalopteron; species Trochalopteron elliotii. The sequence continues at coordinate 1,884,217 of JANPWX010000097.1, read as the reverse complement.
TTCCTTCCAAGACCAGCATGCTGCTTTCAGCAGCACCTCTGAGATCCCTAAAACAAGGTGGTCTTTCTTTTTTCTTCTGTTTTGTCTGGCCTATCTTTTTTCATGCCAAAACCTTCAGGTTTCTTTTAGGCCCTTCTGCCCCGAGACTGTATTTTGAGGGGTTTTCCCCAAACAATACCGTTGCTCCTTCCTTTTTCACCTATGAAATGAAAGTATAGTCAGTCAAGATTTTAAAGTGTAGGTTTCTTTCTTTTCTTCTGATGATAACTACTCTCTCTTTTAAAAAAGATTCTTTGTCTGTGTCCATTTGCCTAAACACTCACCAATCAAAGACCAGAAAAGGGTGAAGTTATGAACAAAATGGGAAATTCGTGGTGCTCACTGATCTCAGTGGGTAGTTTGTGGTATGCTGCCTGTTGCAAAAGGTGTCTTAGCCCTGGCTATGCAATATCCAATCCTGCTTGAGGCCTGACTGCTGTAAAGAGCAGCAAAATAGAGCCTTCTGTGGGGCAAATGGCAGCATAAGGAGAAGAGATGGAGTGGAAAGCAAATTTATGTTAGGTAGGCAGCAGCAAAAACAATGGTCTATTTGTGAAGAGTGTATTGCTAGAAAGGCTGACTGGGGCGTCTGGGGTTGAGATGGGACATATTTGCTTAGCTTGGGTTGGGAGATTAAATAGTGACAGATGGTTCACATGGTTTTCTAATGTAGGAGAAGGTATGAAGCACGTCTGTGTTTGTGTGAGAGAGTGCCAGAGCTTGGAGGATTGATTATGTGTGAGAAGCTTAACATGTGAGTGCAGTGTTTGTGTGCAAGCATGCAAAAGCAGGAGTGTCAAAGTTTTGTGTCAAAGGACGTGTGTGAGGGAGAACTTGTCTAGTGGTGTACAGACGTACATGAGGGATATTCTTATGTTGATATTGTAGTAAGAGAGGACCTGAACATATTTGTGTAGGCTGGTTTTGTTGTGTGGTTTTTTTTTTTTTAAGCTGATGTAACTTGCCTCACTGTAAAAACAGAAATGCTCCAAAGATGTATTTCCTTGCTGAAGTGTTCTTTTCTGTAAATACTACAAGTTCTTGAAACATCATTATTTTTAATAAAGCATTCTGTCATAGGACATAAAAATTTCTCTTCCTATACTTTTAAGTATGATGAAGCCAAGTTTTGCAGTACATACATACCTAAGTCATAACATATAGAAGGCACTTAATTTGTGGACCATTACAACATACTTTGGGTCATGTTGTGGCCAAAGGCTGTGGATTAATTTACCAAAAAAACAGTGTAATCACATTGAAATGTGCTTCCTGAACTCTTACTTTTTTTTTTTTTATGGCCTTATTTTTTAATTTTTTCTTTTAATTTTTACAATAAGAAAGCATTCAAACATGTGCATTTACTGGGCACAATGGACAAGGATCTGGAATTGCCAGCAATCTGTCAGGAGGCTATGGTTCTATCCAGAATTTTCCAGTCATGTTATAAAGTATAGATTTATATATTACTATTTGTTGTTGTTGTTGTTTATGTATTTAATTTAATTAGATTACTTAGCAAATAAATATAAATCAAGGTTTGACCAATAGTGCTGTGGCCTAAAAATGATTGTGGAGGATGATCAGGTTGTCCAAAAGCTTTATGACTGCTTTGCGGCTGTGCTGTTCAGTCAGAATACTTTGGAAGAGCAAAAGCAAACATGTTAAATTTGGACAAACTAAGAGTCAATCTTAGCAAAGCCACTTTAATGTTACTCTGTTTTCCTCTACTCTTTCTTATGTGTTTTATCATCCTTCTCAGACCTACTCTGTCCTTTCTCCTCATTCATGGTCAGAGCATTAAACTCATTCTGGGAAATCTTCTATGCAAGTCCCTAGATTCTTCTAGGTATAACACAAGTTGTCCTTCAGAAATTGTTCTGGCTTGTTTGTTTTTTCTTTTCCTGTGGTTTGGGTTGGTATTTTTTTTGTTTGCCTTTTTTCGTTTGTTTTTTCTTATTGTAGGGCAGCCTTTGATGAATTTTCTTGTTTACAACAAGTTCACTGCAACAAACAATGAATCTATGAAAAATTGAAACTCCATCCTAATGCTAAATCTAGCTGCAGACATTAGTGTAGGAGCAGTTTTTTGGGAGTAGGAAACTGAACATTTTTTAAGGATGGCCTCACTTTGGCTCTCAGCTTACTGAACACATTGTAAACTTTTTTATTCTAATATATGTAAAAATAGCGTGCCAAGAACAGCCAGAGAGAGAGGTGTTGAGCATGAAGTTAGGCTATTCTTTTTTTAACATATTAGATAGTCTGACATGTTAGGAGAATGTGTTCTGCCACACTCATACTGCTCTCCAGTCAGCTTTATCCTGCAAAAGTGGATGAAGGGAAAACAATTCAGTGGGGAGCTGCCAGGTCAGAGTTGGGTGAAATGGAGAAGTCACCTGAAGGTGTCTATAACTACCATGTACCTCAAAAAGTGTCCTGGCATGCTGCTTGGAACAGGCAAAACAGTTCTGGCAGGAACTGAGAAAATTCTGGTGTAGTTGAGAGGTAGGAGGAAAGGTCTTGTCTATTCAGGGACAAAAGAGTTGGTGGACAGGAGATGTAACCGTGCTGTCTCAGGTGGTTTTGGATCCTTCCAAAGAGCAGACAGTTCTTATGTGGAGAAAGAGAATTAGAGGAGCAGCTTCTGATGTCTGTCAGCAGAGGATGAATTTTTACTCTGGAGCAGAATGATGTGAACCTGGCACCGTGAGGTTTCCATACATCCATTTGTATTTGTAGTGTGTGATTGTCATACATTGTAAAGCTCAGGACACGAGAGATGTAAAAGAGCTGTTCTCATTTTACTCCTTTGGTGTGAAGTTAACTTTGACCCTTAACTGCTAAATTATTTTGCATGGATCCATACTATTGGAAAGTCAGACAAAGCTTAAATAGAATAAGCTGGTTTTCAATTATCTTTCCCTTTTTTCCCCGCCCCAGTTCATTGTATCATCAGTAGGTTGTTTTATACCTTTTCATTATTTTTGTCCTCTTACTTGCAATCTCTCTGACTGTGTCTAGTTACTCTGCTGTGATTAGTGACATGTGGCCTGGGAAAGTTAATTGATACCTCTTTTGAGTAATGTTTGCAATGTTTCTGTCAGAAGACTGATGCTCTGTAGGTGTCTGTCTTGTCTCCCTTCCCCCTTTAGAAAGTATGCAAGTTCCTCTTCTCCAAGATTTTAAGAGTAAACCTTTAAGATCAGACATCTGAAGGTTTTATCTCACTCTGAGATTCTCTGCTGCAACATTGTCCCTCTTCACGTACTTGAAGATATGCTATTGTTCTGGTGTAGATCAGAATTTCTGCAAATTTTGAGTGGAAGAGTGGAGACTTGGTCTAAAAATTGCCAGAACTTTTAATGAATGACTCTGTGTTTCCATGTTCCTCTCTTGAGTCTGTGCCTTCCAGGTTCTTTCAGTGTTTCCTTATGTGTATGTCAGCAGTGCTTACACACTGTGGTCACAAATGTCAATATGCAGTTAGACTGATTTTGACCCCAATTTTGAAAATCTGGCAGCTTTTTTTTTTTCTTTTACCTATAAATTATTTTTTTAAAAAAACAATTTAAAATTTGAAGTCCTTTTAACTCGAGTATTTTTTTTCATTCTGAAATACCTTCCTAGATTGAGATTGGTATTGGTGTGTTTTTGATAAATGGCAGTTGTATTTACTTAGCTGTTGCTCAGTAGTGTTACCTATTTTTCATATGTCTGATGAATGAGGTTCTCTGTCACTCACGTTCCGGAGCTTGATTACAAAAATGCTTTCACTTTCAAAGTGAGCCATTTTTTTTGGTCACAATCAGGACTAGTAAATTTGCTGAAGTAAATCAGTGATGACTTTGATTTCAAGTTGTATCACAAACTTGCCCCCACATGAAAGCAGGTACTGGGATCTTGATAACATTTAGTCCTTACAAGTTATAAGTAAGCACTGAATTGTTTCTTTTTCTATTGATCTGTGGAATTAGGTTGGAAAAAGTTTTGAGTCGCCAAGCCAGACAAATGGCAGCTTCTTCTATACCTCCTCTTCTGTTTTCATAATTATGGCTGGTTTTTTCCTATGTGGAGGGGGGAGATGGAGACTTGTCATAGAATGACTTAATACACGATGGTTTTACTGTAGTTACAGTGAATCAATTAGAGATTTCAAAAATTCAGTCATGCAAAATAGGATGGCATTTCAGGGTGAGACAAAATATAATAAAGCATGAGAGTTGTCAGCACAAAGTACTAGAAGCTACATAGGAAAAAAATATTTCTCCAGAATGTGTGATTAAAGCTGACTGCCTGAACATGCTGGAAGATATTTGTAAAGACTAAAACTCATTCAAAATTCTAAGAGCTTGCCCCTGCAAGTTTTTGATCTGGCCTTGTTATAGGAAAAGCATGGGCAAGCTTCTTTTAAAACCAGACATCTTATGCACATTCTCACATAGGATTCAATATTTTATAGTTCTCAGTTCAAAAGAAAAATAAGATCTGATGGTATTGGGCGTGTATCAATATAGAAATTTTAATGTCCTAAAATAAAACCCAAAGTCTGAAATATTTTTGTTCACAGAGTAATTTCCCATCTTACAGTTAGCTAACAGAATGCCTTGGGAGTAAAGACTAGTTCTCAGAATAAGCATGTGTGATTTGGTCTCTGGTAATTGTAAAATAATAACGTTTTCACATTTGCGTAGCTGAAATGTTAGGAGTTCCAATAGTGGTTCTGAAACAGCAGTGAAACGTACACTCTTGGGTTTGGTGGTTTTGGCAAAGACTTCTTCTATAGGATTGACTTTTCTCCTTAGTCTGTGTAGACTGTTTTTGAACCTAATACGTGTTAACAGTTTTGTTAAGTTATGCTTCATATTCTCTAAAGATGCTTAGAACATTCTCCTTCTTAGTGATGGCCAAGTGACAACAGGGCATGAGCTCTCATCTTTGAATCTGTTCTTCTGTGCCAGGGAAGTAGTCACCAGGAGGGGCTGGTTTCTAAACTAGCAAATAGGCTGCTTTGAGAGGTGGTGCTTGGCTCAGGACCATTTCTTATGAGGAAATGTATTTTTCAGTTGACTCTCTGTTCTTTCTCTCCCCTCTTGTCTTGCTCAAGGATATGTTGAGTGACTTCCTTGCAGGCAGGGCTGGTTGGAGGACCTGTGAGATAGTTTCATAGACTTTGTCAGCTGTGTGGCAAAACCAGAACTGTCTTTTTCAGAAAGTACTTGCTTTCATCTTGGCATGCCCACCTTTGTTTCTGCTGCCAAACAAAGCACATGTATTAGCACATGTATTATTATCCTTCTGGTTTTCCAGTTGCCTTCAACCAGTTTTCTTGGTTGTGCTCTCATTTTGGGTCATTTTTTGCAGCCATGGAACTTCCTCTCCCCTGTGCGATGTACCAAACAAGTGGATGCTGGATATCAAGGAAACAACAGGGAAGTTTGCTTTGGGAGAATCTGTGGAACAGGGAAAAAGGAACTTAATTAGTGTATGTAGGAAAAACACCATTTTCCTTAGGAAAAAGTTACACTGATTTTATTAGACATGTAACCAATACACTTCTGTACACATTAATTGTTCTTAAAGTGGCTTTTAAAATTAACTTGATACTTTTAATTATACTTCAGTTTTTCAGATATAAGAAAACAGTCATTCTGTTGATGTGGAGGGCTGAAAAAAAGACTTGATTTTTCTTTTTTATCTACCTCCTTTTTTTTCTTTCTTTCCAACTTACAGGAAGAAAGAAATGTTTCCTAAGCCAAATACTGTTTCCAAGGACCAAAAAAATGCCTGCAACTTCAACGGTTTCTACTTACTTGTGTTAAACCTCTGTGGCTTTTCTTGTCAATGGATATTTCGGACAGCTCTAAACTGTGTTCTTAAATAATTTACAGTTAATTACAGTTAATACAGTTAATAATAATAATAATAACAACAACATTTTTTAAAAATTATATGGCCTGGACAACTTATTCTCCTTTATTCACTATGGTCTTAATATATAAGGCTGTGAAGACAGAAATATGTTCATGCTAGGGAAAACCATTCTATTTGCTTCTAATTTGCCTTTAAAGACAAAACTATTACATATTATAATATATACCCAATCATAAGACTGTATCCATTGCATTATGAAGGGAATTGCTCATATGGTAACAAACTCTTTAAGATAGCTGTGTAGCTCCAATTCTAAGTTACTTTAATTTTTATGTGTTACATGAGAGTTTTGTCCCTTCTTCTGCAACTGAGTTTGGTTATTAAGGAAGTGGTTCATGCCCTAAAGGGGTAATATATAAACAAGGCAAGAACTTCATCATTTTGGGGCACAAGTCACTAATGATAGTTCTCATCTCTTCCAATTTACAAATGTCTCACTGTAAGACATTTAATCATAGCTGGTCAGCTTAGGTTGCCTTTGTATTCAGTGGAGAATATTTTCAGTGAGACACAGGCACCACCAGATGGTGATTCATCTAATCTATTTTAGACACCTATTTTAAGACAAGATGAATCACTCACTGAAGGAGCCTTTCTCATAGAATCACAGAAAAATTTAGACTAGCAGGGCCCTCTTAAAGTCACTGATCCAACCCCTTGCTCAAATCTTGGCTAACTTCCAAGTTAGATCAGATTGCTCAAGGCCTATCCAGTTGAGTTTTGAAAATGTTCGAGGATGAAGAGTTTGCAACCTCTCTGAGCACTTTCATCAGTGCTGCACCACTTTGGTTAATTTTTTTCCTTATGTCTGATCAGAATTTCCAGCATCACAATTTGTCACAAATTATCTCTTCTTTTGTTGTGCACTTGTAAGATGACTCTCACTCCACCTTCTCTCCAACTCTTCTTTAGCTTGTTGAATTCAGCAACTGGGTCTTGGCCTTCTCCCTTCCAAGTAACCTAACCCAGTTCCTCTAGCCTCTCCTGACATACCTTCTAGCACCTTCAGCTATTTAAGTAACAGTCTTAGTCATTTGGTGCTCCACTACTGTACTTTCTCCAGTTTGTTAACACCCTGTTGTTTGATGTCTGTTTTTGCAGAGCTGCTAACCTGTCCAACCAATTGGTCCCCAGCTTGTACTGATTTTTTTTTTCCTCTCTGCTGACTAAAAAGGAAGCCAGTAGTGATTAGGCTTAATGCTAAAGTTAGGTCATGTAAATAACAATCTAAAAGCTGATTTCTATGACTAGATTAAATATTAAATTTGGATATCCAGCTATGCTTGTAATCTTATGCCTTGAAATCCTGCCTGGTTATTAAATGCTCAGAGTTTGGATGTACCAGATGGGTATGTTCTCAATAATGAGTCTGCTTGAAGTGAGTACCACAGGGGTCTATCCTGACACCTGTCAATGAATATCTTTGGCAGTGACCTGGAGGGGATGATGGAGGGCTTGCTCTTAGTTTGCAGATGATACCAAAGTGTAGGAACCAGTCAAAATCCTTGAAGGCAGAGCCACCATTGAGGGACCTAGACAGGCTGGATGGAAGGGCCAGCAGGAGCTTTATGAAATTTGGCAAGGACAAATGCCACGTCCCACACCTGGGATGAAACCCTACCTTGGAACAATACAGGCCAGGGAACAGCTTGGCAGAAAAGAAATTTATGGGCCTGGTAGAAGACAAACTGTGTATAAGTCAGGAGCGTGCCCTGCAGTGGAGGCAGCAGCTAACAGTGTGCTGGGTTATAGTGACAGAAGTGTGGCATGTAGGTAGAGGGATGTGGTTATGTCCCTCTACTCAGCAATTGTTAGGCTGCCCCCAGAGTACTGTGTCCAGTTTTGGATCCCCAAATACCGGAAAGACATTGCTAAATGTCTAATATAGAGTTTAGAGGAGGGTCACCAAGATGGCCATGGCTGGAGCACATGGCAGGGGAAGAGACGCTGAAGGAATTGGGCTTGTTCAGCCTGGAGAAGAGGTGACTGCAACTGGAGCTACTAGTAATCCACCAATTTCTACAGGTTGCTGAGAAGATGGATAGGTTCTTCAGAGCAATGCATGGCAGAAGTGGACCTAAATTGCAACAAGGAGTTTAGGTTGGCTATAAATGAAAAGCTTTTTCGCTCCGAAGCCAGTCAAGCAGTGAAGCAGGTTGCTCAGACAGGTTGTTCAACTTCCACCATTGAAGGTTTTCAAGATCCAACTGATAGATCCCTGATCTTAGCTTGATCCTGCTTTGAGCAAAAGGTTGGACTAGAAAACTCCAGAGACCTGTCTAAGCTGAATTATTCAATGATTTCTATGAATTGCATTTAGCACCTTCATCTTGCCTTTTAAAATTATTTTTGTTCCCTATGGGGAGAGAAGGCAGGTGCAGAGATTATTATTTTTTTTCTTAAAATCCTGTATGGGAAATGAGAAGTAATTCTGGGAGTTGGTGAAAATATGATATTTAGGCATAAATTTCATTAGTCACCTTTCATGTATTTCCATATATTTAAATTGCTATATTCCTTTTTTTTTCTCTATAGTAATAAGGTCTTTAAAAAACACCTCTTTAGAAAGCAGTAGTTACTGAAGGGATCTCCAGATGAACTGGTTAAGATGCTATTCATACAATTACTAGATATAGATAGAAGTACTACTGCTTTTCAGCCTAATGAGTTTGTCCTTCATGCAGTCCCAAAACACTCGTGAATACAGTGTTTCTCCATTCTGTGCTGTTCCTTTAAACAAAAATACCACTGGGCTAAATTCAGCTCTGCAGTTACTCTGATCTCAGACAGATCTCTGCAATCTTGTTGATTCAGCTTTAGTGATATAAAAAGAAAAAAAAGCAGCTGAATGGGTTCTTAAGACATTAATGGTTAAGGCTAGCAGGGTATTTTGAGAACTAACCTTAAAATACTTGAATGTGGAATTAGGCAAATATCATGCTTTAAAAAAAAGTCCAGATGAACGTATTTCTGTGTTCAGTCTTGTTCCAATGCAGACCTCTGTGTCTATGGATCTTCATTGCAAAACTATCCAGCATCTCACATTGGAAGTTGGGTTAGAATGAGTTTCAGGGAGGAGTAAAAAAGGGCTGTTTTTTAGATCTTTACCTTCTTCAGTGGATCTGTGAACCTGTCTGAACAAACTAAAATCAGCCACAGAAAGAATGTTTTGCAGCAACCACTGTCTGAGGCTTTTGGCAGACCTTGCTAAGCCATTGCAGTTTTAAAAGCACACTCACAACTCAGTCTTAGATGTGCAAGTGGGAGACAGTTTCTTTGCTTACACTCTCTTCAGCCTCAGCTGGTTTGTACTGGATGTGATTGACTCCTTCCAAGCTGGCTTGAAATTGGAGGATCACTTGCCTTCCCCACACCTTTGAGGTTCATATGACATGACTCAGCAAAATTGTATCTCTGTGCCTCCTCACTTGCATGCTTGAAGACTTCCTGCCTCAGTGGTGTCTGTGTTGTTTATGACCTGCTGTCATCAGAGCAGTGTCAGCATGCTCTAATCTCTAAGCTATGGGTCATGCATGTTTTGAGCCTTCTGACTGCCGAAACTGAGGATGTGTCCCCTGCTTTGGCTCCTTACATGCCTGCTTTCCTTAGTTCATTTCCTTGGGGTATTGAGGTGGAGGGGATGAGGAGGGACAGGGAGCAGAACTCACCCGGGCTCTGTGCTTGCCTCCAAGAGGTGGGAAATCAGACTGCAGGTGAGGTTTAGCTGCTGCTAACTTTTTGACAGCAGTTTATGTTAGTGTGTTACTGGCCTTAGGGAAACTAAATGGCAGCACTAGAATGTATGGAAAAATGTATATTAATTATAGCAGGGAGTACCTTTTCTTGAGGAGCAGATAGTTCACTGGGTTTTGGGCTAGGAAAAATGATTGCTGCCGGACTCATGGACAGGAATCTCATGGGAACTGTTCTCTTATGGCAGAGTAGTAGAATGATTTTAGTGTATTAAAAAAAGTTCTATCCAGTTTAAACAAAATAGCTTTCCTTGCTAGGAGCTTTGATTTTTTTCCATGTCTGTAAAGTAAAAGTATTGGAACTGTGCTGCAAGGCTTTAAGTGACTCTCTGCCTTCCTGATGTGGAACGTCCTGTGTGCTATATGAGTGTGCTGGCTGCAGACTCTTTCTGTGTACTTGTCAGCTTCCATACAGGCACCCTTGAACTTTGTCCTGTGCCATCTTGCCTGGGTAACCTGTATGTCTTGAAATTCCTCCTACCTTTTGTTCCTGCATGGTGACTGTTCACACCTTGATTCCAGATCTGGTAGCCTAGATGTTGTGGCTCATGTTAATTGCTACCTTCTGGCAAGGGCTTGTGTGTCACAGAGGGCATATTTTATCTGCTAGGGTCTTTTTCTGTCCTGATAGTTTGCCAAAAGGCCTTTGAGGTAGGATCTTCACAGCATTAAAAAAAAATAAAAATTTAAACCCATGAGCAAAATGTGCAGGTGCTTCTGGGCTACAGGTGTGAAATGCTAAAATGTTTACTTTGCCCCATATGAAAGGATTTCCTGGAGTCACGCTTACAGAAGCCCAAGCGTACAGAAACCCTCTGTATGTTGACAGATACAAATTGATTGAAGTTGGATGATGATAATATGCTATTTGTAGTTACATCCTTTCTAGATATATCTTGTTACTTTGCCTGGTGAGGTAAGCCTAGAATAGTGATGGGCACGTTAATTCTATCAAAATTAGTAATTTCCATCCTTCAAGTAGGTAGGTTATTGATTATACTTAGCTAGCATTCTGATATCTAAATCACAATTAAGATCAGTTTCATAACAAGATTTTAATATCTCTTATTGCAATGGTACCATAAACATATATAGATTTCAGTTACAGAATAAATAAACATATATTAGAATATAGTAAGAAAACGCAAGCCCCCCCAAAAGAACCCCAAACCCATTCTTCCCTTAAAACAGACAGATTTGGTCAATATCTAACATGAAAAATTAGTATCAGTATGTTAACTTTTTGTTTTTTCTGAGAACATATAAAGCAAATTCTTCAGTGAGTTTAAATTTGTTTAAATGTCATCTTCTATTAAAGAATTGTAAAAATTATGTTAACTTTTTAACCTGAATTATCTTTAATCATGAGAAAATTCTTCTGTCCATCAATCTTGATAAATGCTACAAGTGCTTTGTACACAGGCTGTACCCAAGGCTATAAACCATTTGACATACGTGTGTCATAACTGCGCTTCTCTAAAACTTTGATCAAGTTCTTCAAGCAGCTGTTTTGATTAAAAAAACCCCAAACACTTTTGAGGTGTCTTTATGATGAAGAAAACATAAAATGTGAGGTGAATGTAACCGGAGCAGGGAAGGGTTACCATACAACACGCAAGAGTCAGTCATTGAGGTGTAAATCACAGTGATTTGTGGATCTTCTAAAAATGTCTCTTTTGCACAGGCAAATTCGAACTGTAAAGTGTAAGGCTGTCCTAGAAGTTTCTACTTTGATGAGCTTTCACCACAATCCAAGTATCTTGCTGGCTTGCTGTCTGCACTGCAGGCTCCAGGGCCTTCACACTCTGTGAACTGGGCAGCTGCTCCATGCATGCTGCTTGGGGCTGGGGGACTCTCTCACACTTCCAGCTGTGGCAGCTGCTAGGAAACCAGGAGATCATGAGATGAACATCTTGATAAAAGGAGCTGGAGGAGTTCTCGCCCACTGCCTGCTAACTCTGGCAACAGCCAGTGTACTTGAGCTTTGAGAGGTTAGTTGCTCCCTCCTGCAGTGGAATGTATTGCAGGCCTTTTGTACCAAATTTGGAGTCCTGACCAGCTGCCCTAGGAACTACCACATTCAGCCAAGTAAGTTGGATACTCTGGAAAAAACTGTTCAGATGATGACATGTGTTGACATGAACCATTCTTTGCCATACTAAAAGGAAAAAAAAAAAAAAGAGCAATAAATTTTCTATTACTTGTGAGTTGCATCTTATTTTCATGCCTGCTGTTGGGGGTGTGTTTAATAGCTTTGTTCACTCTATATCTGGGGCACAGCGTTAGGAGATTTGAGAATGTAACCTGAGATCATACAAAACTGTGGTGGAAAATTTTGGGAGCCTAGATAACCTGAGGTGACAGCACTTGAAACAAGTCACAACCAGACATAAACAAGCACTTGAGGTGGCTTGTGTCCATCAGGCTTTCTGCCATGTCTGTTTTCTCCAGAAGGGCTCCTCTTGTCCTTGGAAAGAAAGGGGTGCTGGGCACTGCTTGCAGTCTGATCTTGCCACTGGGGTCTGTGAAGAGCTGACAGGGGTTGTTCGGTGCTTCAGCCCCAACCTGCTTGTATATGCAAGTTTGAATGTGCTGGAGACTCTGATGAAGTTCTGGATATTTCTAAGTGTAGTTAAAAAAAATATAAATTCCCTGAGAACTGTAAAAAACACAGCTGGGCTGCAGCAGCAGCTTTCCATGCAAACACAGTATCTTATTTAATGGCTATGAGGATTCCTTGTAGTAGATGGGTGTGTGACAGGAAGAAAATGATTTAATAATATCCTTCTGGACCAATTTTAAACAAAAAGTGAAGTTTTTTTAGCAACTAAAATATGTGTTGCTGAAGGGACAAAAACACTTCCAGCATTTATCCTGCAGCCAAATGTAAAATAAAGATATATTCTTTTTTATAAGGCTGACTTGTTTCTGACTTGTTTCTTGTATAGATAGTGGTCAATTTTGCAAAAACATAAAAAAGTTTTTGATGTATATTTTTAAATTTGGAAGTTTTTTGAGGCATTAAAATGGGGGACACTGATCTGTATACCCCTGAATATGAATATTATAGATAAAACAGTCATTAATGCTTTAGAACTATAGGGATTGTTTATATTTAGTTTTGTTTTTTACAAGCCTGCATTTGAAATTCAACTTTTCACTGTGTGTGTGTGTATGTATGTCATTGCCCTCTACTGGACAGATCTAGAGTAATTTTTTGAGCAATGCTGCCAGCTTGCTTGGAGTCTGTGGATTTTGCTTCAGCACAATCGGAAGAGGGATGCCTTCACACTCCAAGTATTAAACAAATCTATGGAAATATCTCTGTAAGGTGGGTAGGTTTGTCTTTGTATTTTGTGTGTTTAACTAGTAGTTTTTAATTTTTAATTTGTAAAAAACCCTAATGTTTTGAGAGCTTTGTTTATTTTGTGGAAAGTTGTGCAAGGTAAGACTGCTTATCCATATTAAGAGCAATCGCTTATATGGGATGGATGTGGAAAATTCTCTTTTGTCTTTGTAAAATATCCCAAACGTTTCATAAATGCAAGGATTCAGAAAATTACATTGGCAGTGAAAATATAACTGTAATGGGCAGTGTACTTGTGTTGTAGTTCATGGCTAGGTCAATGTCATATATTCTAATCCTTAAAATTTTTTTTGGATTAAATGTTAAAATGAACAGGATTAGAATGGGTAAATAATTAAAACCAACTGTCTCAGTGTTTTCACATTGCAGATGGGGGACTTGATCCTGCCTTGTGCCCAAAGTCCCTGTTTACTGACAGCTTGGGCAGGATCAGCTCTTTTTAGGTTAGATTTTTTTTGCTTTATTGGTATCTGACTTTCTGCTGTCAACGGGACCTTGCCTGGAGGTGGCGTCATTTGATACTGAGCAGGAACAATTCTCTGATGCTTTGAGGGTTTGGGTTCTGGGTTTCTGGAGAAGGAGAAGTGCAAAATAATCACACATTGCACCTTCCATTTAGTGAGGGCTGCTGCAACATGTAGCTTTTCATGCAGGACAGGAAAGATGGGTTTGGTAAGAGTGGAAGGAAGGTGACAGCTCACACTAGTGAGTGGCATCTTGTCTGGGGATGCTTTTCCCTTGTCTGCTCACCCGGTTGGTAGCTATTCTCTTCTATGGCTAGATGGACATCTGTACACACTAAAGGGAGAGGAAAATATTGCTGCTGTCTCCAAAGACAGTAAGTTTGAATTTTTAGTACAGTGCCACACAGAGAATGTTTGGTTGAATAGAAGGAAAGAGGAAACAACAGATAATACGTGATACAAAAGGATCTAAAGTTGGGAGGGTGGCAGGCAGAGACAAAGAGGGAAGCCCCAGGCTTGCTCTGTGAGGACCTACTAGTGGAATTCCACAAGATCTTGGGCCTCCAGCAAGTAATGTTTTGATGTTGACCTCTGTCAGAAAAGTTGGGAGTAATAATGAAATGATGAATGATCACAGAAATTTGAGAGGTGCTGTAAACACAGAGGAGGGTTGGGCTATCTGTCACACAGGGAAAAATGTACTGTCTTGAGGGCTTCAATAGCAGTGGAAATAGGAAAAGATTTAGTATGTGAAGAGCAACATCATATTCAAAGGGTTTTTTTGGTCCTTTTCTCATGAAGTAGGTGTGTGACAGATACAGATCTACAGGCATAACTGTCTGAGATATGTTAGTCAGCATAGTTCATTTTAAAGCAGAATTTGATTTTAATAAATATAATGGTATTCTGCTGACAAAACTATCATGACTTGGTTTGTAGCAGATTTTAGGACTAGTCTTTGGTCAGCAATGATGCATTATCTTTTGAGTCATGTGATTTTGTGCATGTCCTCTTTAATTAGTCTTCAGTTAAGAGCACCAAACACAGTAGTAAAGAAAAAGGAGATTCAACATCTCAGTATAAAAGAGGCATACAATAAAATGATACACAGAATAGAAACTTTACCTGGACTTTGTACAATCCTTGCTATTTTTCTGAAGTGTTTTAGAACACCACTGTGCTCTTATGGCTGGATCACTAAGAAGCAGTATGAAATGAGACCTGAAGGGAAGCAAACCCGCACTGAGTCACCTGTAAAGTGACATGCAGATGTCTTCAGTTTCCTTATACACACAGTTCATTAGAGCTTGTGTACATTAAGATATCTATCACTGTGCATTTAGTATTATCTAAACAGAAACATCTAGGCAGAGCTTAATCTCCTTGGCATTTCAGAAACAACTTTCTTGCTAACATTTTAGAGTGTGATGAATTTGGATATTCAATAAAACAAATTAACATAATGGTTTGCATACAGAATATGGATCTTTTGACAAGGCATCAGTTTATAAATGAAACTCATCTGCATCTAGCCAGGAGGCACTATGTTTGCTTATGTAACCTGACTCTCTCACTGTCACTGCTCTAGCCCTTACCGTGTTATGCCAGTGAGAGGGAAAAGAGCTAGAATCACTCATGAACTAATTTTAGCTTATATTTGACAAGGGATAGGGTCAAAAGGAGTAAAGGAAATCAAGGGTAGGAGAAAAAGTTGTCTAATTTAAATGTTTGAATGCTGCATGGTGGTTATCAGAGGTAGCAAGAGCTAATAGGGAGTAATTTTTACCAAAATTCAGGATGTTGTGTATACGGCTGGGGTTGATGCTGGAATCTGGAAGAGATGTACTATATAATCTTGATTTATTATTATTACTATTTTGAGTCATACCAGCACTGGATGCTGAAGTGAATAGGGGACTTGTAGAATGGTTTCAGTCCACTGCACTTTCCATGGTATGTCAGAATGCAGAGATGAGTGCTCTATACATTCTGAAACTGGAAGATGCCTCTAAGAGTGAAGTGGGAATCAGGAGGACAAGTAATGGCTAAAAACATGCTTAACAGCAGAGATAGTTTCTGTAGATAGAACTGTGATGATAAAACTGTGACAAGCTGATGGCTATTGTCATATGAACTCTAAGTACATGGAAGGATCTTCTTTGTTGGTGACTCCCATTGCTGTCGTGGAAAACCAAGCTAAATAATTCCTGCCTGTCATAAATGGGAGTCAGTAAGACTAGAAATGTTCTCAGTACATCAGAGTTAAGTTCATGAGGTGTGGGAATATTTTTTCAAAAATTTACCACCTACATGCCTGATAAAGTTCATTTAAGATCTATTGATGAACAGAAGATATGTTAAATAACTTAAAGGTGTTAAGTTATTAAATTATATTACAAGTTTCCCTAGAAAACATGATGCTTTTTTTCTCACTTCATGGACTCAGTGAACAAACATGCGACTACATTCTTGCTGCTATAATTTTTGAAGGAAAAAAACTGGCATTCAACAGTAGAGCTTCGGAGTATGTTGGAGAAGCCACATAGCAAGAGGAATTAGGAATGGAGCTGTCTCAGGAAGGAATCAGAGTTTTGGACGCCATTGGAGCCTATCCAGACAAAAGTGTCCTTCATGCTGTGAGGCTGGGCTGAATCTAAAGCAAGCAGAGATGGTGAGGGTCCTGGCTACAACACAAGAGTGATTTCAGGGTACTGGACATAGTGGTATGGAGGTTGAAATATGTACAGGTTACCATTTATGAGAGGTGACTAAACACAGAAGGCAGCTGGTTATTAAAGCACTTGGCAGTTTGTTGAAGGATAACTGCAAACATCTTGAATTTACGGGGGCTTCAATTAAACCATGCTTTCTGTCCTTCTCATGCAACATCTTAAGTACAGTTTGAAAAAATAATTCTGCCGCCTAAACTTTGTGTTCCTTAGACTCTATTCACAGTCTTACTTCTTATTTCTTTTAGTCTAGGAAATACAGTACCCTGCCTGGTGGAGGAAGAACATAAGGAATCAGTGTATATAAAGGAGTATAAACTCTTTAATTTTGACCATATAATACACTGTCTGACTGCTGTGAGAAATTCAGTCATGAGTATACTGGGCAAAATTTTCTGTCCATCTCACATTTACTAATGAGGGATGTCACTACCTGTTTGAAACATACATCTCTGGTTTTGTAAAAGTAGTATTCTAACCCGTGTTAATTTGTTTTCTTATTTTTCTAAATCACTTAAGGGAAACTCAAGTTCTTGGCCTGAGTAAAATCTTAATGATACACAGAGAACATGTTCGAGTGATAGGCCCATGTAATCTTCATTAAGTCTATGCTATAAATGCCAAGAAATCAGAGTCACTTCAAATAATTTAGATTAGGGTCTCTTTGAACTGTGTGACTTGTTTTGAAGCCAATATCCTGCTTTTGCTATGAGCAAGGAAATCCTGCTGCTGTTAGTACAATTCCAGGCATGCTTGCCAGGATATCAGCAAGAAAGCCTTTTGCATTGACTTGGACTGGAGAACACTATTTATCTTGCCTCTGCAGTTCCAGGACACTGAAACTTGCCCTGTTTCTTGGTTCAAAATATTTGGTGATCTTGCAGTCACTCTGGGGAAGAAACTAGTTCAACAGCATTTCGGATGGGACCAACCATATACACCATGCAGAAATGAAAAGCTGGAGTGGCAGAAAGGAGCTTTTAGTTTTTCTTTTCATAGACAAAAAGTTGGCAGAGCCATTATTTCAGATGCTGCTGGAATTCTGTTCTAATACTGTGAAAAGGCTGCCTTGAAGATTTAGTTGTTGTTTTAAACAGGAGGGAAAAGCCACTTAGTTAGCACGCTGCACCTGTGCATCAAAAGGAACGTGAGTCCTTATCCCTGCTTCACAGCTGAAGGAAATGAAGCTTAGAGAAGTAAGCTTGGCTTGCCCAAGATCATGCGTCACAGAGAATTGGATGGAGTGGTAGAACTGGTTTTTTTTTACCCTGAAGGAACATCCAGTCTCCTAGACAGTAAGGCCACAATGGTAACCTAGTGTAACTAAGTTCTTTTAGAAATACCGAAGCTTCCATCACCAAAGACCTGACCAAATCAAGCTGTTTTGAAATGAGCACTTTTAGTTAGAATAAAGTGAGAGAGTTAATCCAGACTGTAGCTGCTAAATAAGTGTATTTCAGAATACAGCTTGTTTGTTTTTTGAATTTTTTTCCCCTACATTGAAATGTGCTGGAAAAGACTAAAGCCGGTTGCAAATTTCCACTCTGTTCTTCCAAAATATTTAATTTATGAAAAATCTGTGAGGAAAAGAGGGAAGGGTGATAGCTGTATGTGAACTTCTATTTTCTCATCTGTTGTAAGTTTGGAGTGATTTTGCATACTGTTTGACTATAAATTCAAATTTAAAGTTGCAGCATTGGTGTCACTGATAGTTATTGCTCTGGTGCCCCCTGTTCTTAGAGATTATTTTCTCACCTGTTTGGATTTTTAAGTGTTTAGGGTCTTTATGCTCTGCATCAACAGATTTCAGATGAGGAATTGGCTGCAGTATTTTCCAGCAAAATCTGTAATGATTTCTTTTGTATTATTTTTTATTTTGATACTATGCTTATCTATTCAAAAGTTAAGGTTCCCATAGCAATGTTAACATGGCCACACTGCACATATGCAGCATTTCCAATAACTGTTAATTTATGCTCGCTCTATATCTTGAATGTTGCTGAATTACTGTTGCTGTGGGAACCCAAACTTTTGAGCCTTCTGACTTCTTTGCCGAGCTTAACATGCATTGAACTCCTTTCTTAATTTCTTGAGAGCTGTATATGTTAGAAAAGTGGTCAAAGTCAAAACAGATTTTGAATATATTTTCAAGTAAACAGTTTGAAATTTAAATTTCTATCTAAGGTAGTTACCCTAGAACAAATAGCACAATAGCTGCACAGTCTGGGGTATGCCCCCAGTTCCTTCAGAAATCGAGTGCTACTACAGCTGCTGGCATATTCCTGTACCCACATTTACGTCAACAGGCAGGGTTCTTTGAGTGTAGACCAGGGCCATCCTTGGCAGCAATTCCTGACCATGTGAGGGGAGAAGGCATTCAGTGACATGGATACTATTTTCGAATTGTGTGATGAGGTTCATCTACCAGTAATAATATTTGTAGCATGCTCTGAAAATCACTTGATGTACTTGTAATTTATTTTATTGACTCCTCTCTAAATGATTTAGGGGTACTATTAACCAGAATTACTGTAGGTGATTGCAGGTTCTTCTTGAAATTAAACAGTAGGGGTCTCCAGTTGTGCAATGACAACTTCTGCACTGTTCCTTTCAAAAGCACGATGATTTAAGGATTCGCCTGCATGAGGAAAATTGATTGGCAGGACTGTTCCCTTCTAACTGTGAGGGTATAATTTAGCTGTTCTAGAATAACTCCCACATGTGGATGAAATATTCCATAATAAAAATGATTTTATTCTATAACTATTATTTCACTTTGGAAATGGAGTAATTATCCCAGAATAAAATAATCGCCCTACTTCCAGAGCAGAATAATTATTACAGAATCAGAGTTGCTTATTTTGGACTAGTGCATGAACACTGAGGAGCTGTTAGGGAGAAGTTATTTTACTATATTTGCTAGTTTTCACGGGCAAGTGAATCCTGCTGGTCATACCGTGCAGCTGGTAGCCTTGAAGTTGTGTTGGGGAACATATGTGCTGCAAAAAAGGGTCTTCTGTCATATAACCTGACATTCCAGGTTAAAAAACCTATCTTAGTCTAAAAGGTCTTTGAGCTCTTAAGGGTATTTTTAGAGGTTGATTATTAGTACAGGTGATTCCACAATAGTTGATTTAAATAACCTGTCCATTACTAATGTGACACAAGGATTTGGGTGATTTTTGCTATGGAAGCCTTGCTGGTGGGACTTATCCAGGGCCAAAGGGTTGGAGGCTGGAGCCGCTCAAGTGAGAATGAAGCTGTGCCTGTAGAAGGTCTGTAGGGCAGTGGCAGGGGAATACCAAGGGGATGGGTGAGTTTGCTCTTTGCTAGGGTCTTCACATCAGGGTGTCTCAGACCCTACTCCTGCCCTGGCCAAACCAGGCTCTCTTCCCAGGAGAGGATGAGTGGTCGGGGCCTGTGGGACCAGGTTATAGGTGCTGGCCTGCGGCAGGCGCAGGAAGTCTTGGAATGCCAATGTCTGAAGGAAACTTGACATACTTCCAGAGTCAGTGCAGTTCACTGGTGACGACATACAATTGCTGTCACCTAGGAAATGAAACATGTTCCCATGGCAACCCCAAGGCTGCATTATTACTCAGCTTCAAAATGTTGACAGTTGGAAAAAGGCCTCTTCAGATATCACCCCCCGCCCACCCCAAGGGTTTTTTTCCTCCTTAATAAATGCACTTTATTATTTAATCTGAATCAGTCAGGGGAAAGGCATATATTTAACTCAAGATACTTCACGTAAATAAACCTTCAGAAGAAAAAAAAAAGCAAGATGCTTTAGACACTTAAAAACTTCACTGTCTCCTAAAATAGTTCCAGATCCTGTGAAGGTAATTTTAATGAAGCGTATGGCACTTTGGTCGGTTTAAATCATCAGTCAGCCTCTGGAATGATTTTTTTTTTTTTTTTTATTCTTTTACATAGTTTGAATCACTCTGAAAGTCTCCAACTGTAAACTGTAGCTTTGTTTTGTAACCATATAAACAACCGGGAATTGAAACCTTCATTTTATGGTAGTATGAATGGAGACACATATGCTGTATGCTGCCTTCAGCATTTCTTCAATATTTTTTCCCAGTTTTTTTAACCTGGCCTGGTTACCTGTGCTCTCCCTCTGGGGTACATTACACTTTTGACTTGTTTGCAAAGTTTGTTTCTCTATGTTACGGGTAATGCAGACAAAGCATTCACCTGAGACCGTATTTGTGTACGTTTTTGCACTGTGCCAGCTGCAACATGCCCTTTCTTACTCTGTCTTCATTCTCTTATTTATACAGCAAAGTATATCTTGGCTTGATTTTTTTTATTATTATTTTCCCTTATCCTTTGCCTTCTTGATCTCTAGTATTAGGAAGATCTCATTCTTTACCATTTCACCCTGTTTTCCATTACTTGGCAGGTTTTCATCTTACTCTTAGTATCTACCTCCAGGTAGTTATTCATCCAGCAGATCTGATGCCCCTTAATACAAGTCCTAATAATTACTGAAAATACAATTTTGAAATTTATGCCCTGGGTACCTCTGACTTGGAGAAGTTCCAGACTTGCTTCACATTCAAGTCCGTGACATCCTCGATCCATTTGATTTTACTAACAGAGTTTAACTGAGCTATCTGTTCTAATTGTAGAAATCTGTTGTGGAGTTTTTCTTTATATTTCCAGTTAATTTTAAACAGAGACCTCTTGTGATCCTTCTGTCCAAGGTCATATTCTATATTAAGATTTTTATAAAGTGCCTACTGCTCACCGAAAGCAAATCTATGTTTGCTTTTCTTAGTGCATTGAATAGCTGAAGAGGTTAGAGTAGCTGATTGTATCTGTCATCTTTAGCTCCTTAATTGTATGAGAAAAAGGTTCATCATTGTTAACATTGTTATTCCTTGCTAATGCTGTTGAACAAAATCTATCATTTTACTGTGATATGTTGTTTTTATTTCACTGTACAATACTGAAATTAAACTTTGATGTAGTCTGGAAGAAAGCAATCTGGAATAGCTCATGATCATCTGTTCGCTAAAATTTTCTGTGCTCAGTGCAATTATTACAGTTTACATGTAGTGCCACTACATTCTGGATCAACTAGGAATCAGTAATATATGAACAAAAGTAGATGGTGATTCCTCTATTGCAGTGTTTCACTGTTTTTCCTAAAATTAGCCACAACTAAACCTTAAACCGGCAAAGGACTTCTCCCTTGAAGTTTGAGTAATCTTTAATCTGGAACAGCAAAGATATTTCAGTACTTACCTCACTGTTAACTCTGCTCATAAGGTTGATATTGGCAGCACTCCCATCAGCTGCTGATTTGGGCGGTGCTGACTAACCTAACCACTGTCAGGTAATCTCTTGGCTGTGACCTAAAGTCAGCTGAGATGTTGTGAGGTTGTAATGATGGAACAACACATTAGTCACAAGGCCCACTGAGATGGATTAAACCTTTGCAAAGAACGAAAAATCTTGCCCCAGAATCTGGTTGTACTTCTATAGCCTAATGCTCAGAGATGATTTGAAATAGATGTTGGGTTTCTAACTATCTTGGGAGATGTCCTGGTCTGCTGGTGCCTGCTAAGCTTTCTGTCTTACTGATCTGTCACACTGATCAGAACTGCCTGGGAAGGTGGGATGACGATGCAGTTAAGCTAAGAACAGCACAGATGCAAGGTGTGTTACCCTTTGGCAGGGATATAAATGCAGATATCTGCATTCTAGGTGGGATATTTATTTTCTCCACCATTCATTAAACCCAGTAAAGGTTAAAGTATTTGAACAGAAGTCAGACATGTGAGGAGTGATTCAGGGACCAAAGCACAGGCATACGTGTAATGTGATTTTAGATTTCCTGTGGTACTCCAGACATTGGCAAAGAGATGGTGGCTAAGATGTGGGCTTTACAGGAGACCCACCCTCTTCTAGGGCAGCAGCTGAAAGCCTGACTGAATACCATATGACTTCTAAAAACACCTAAGGTCCACTCCAAATAGCTAGGTGGATCTAGGCTTTACCCATGGGTGTCACTGCACTGCTGGACATTCATCTGCTGAGCCCATTCACACAAATGACTGTGTGTGTGAATGCTGTGCTTGCAAATTTAATTTTCTGGTCATTTCCTCTTAAACAATAAGCTTTTCCAAAACTCAGCTGTGAGTCCTTGCTGTTCTGCCTGACAATTCTTATTCTTTGAAAGAAAGATCCTTGTCCAGAGCTCATTGGGGAAAATGAGACTATGATAAGGTCATTGATTCTTCTTTGCTGACCTTGACAGAAGGGGAAAGGATTAGAGATCTAAATTTTATTTTATTTTTGTAACCTTCCTCAAGAGAGAGGACCTTTTTTTTTTGTCCCCCTTCCCACTTTGACTTCTCTCCTTGTCCCTCATGTTTTGTTATTAGCCTTTTTTCCCCCTAGGTAAACATCCTGTCTCTGGTTACTCTATAAGGTATATTTCCCTAAGCCTGTGTAATCATTGAAGGGCAGAGTGTCCTGCAAGCTTAGCAGGCAGTGCTGTTTCTGACTAGTGAGTCGTAGTCTGCAGACTGATCATGGTGAAGACCAGTAAGATATTAGAGAACAGGCAGATTAAGGGGGGGTGGTAAAAAGGTTGCTCAGCAACAACGTGACATAAGCATGGTTGCAATCTATTTTTACAGCAAGAAGGTTTCAAAAGACTCTGGGAAATGTTCATTTTTTCAGAACCTTATTCAAATTTGTGGGATGAGAGTGGCCTGAAGGGAGGAAAGGCTGTGCGGACTGGGCTAGTAGCTGTGCACTTGAAATTCTCTCATTGTACAGCCAAGAATTGGCAGCAGATTAAAAAAGAACAGCCAAGTACAATGGTTATCCCACAGTTTTTGAGGGAAAAGGCCATGGCTGTAACACCAGCAGATACAGTAGAGAAACATAGCTGCAGGTAACATCCAAAAGTTGCTTTTCTCCCATGGATCAGATATGATTTTTTAAAAAAATTCTTTAGAAAGTTTAAAACATATGAGTATAAATTTCCTTTAGCCAGCAAATATGTCTGCCAAACAAATTGCTCTGTGCCTGAGACAAAGGCATAAGCCTTTTTTCCAGTTTTTCTTTTCACATTCCTTCCTAATCCCCTAGGAACGATTTTGCCACATACATATCCCACCCTCCCTCCGATTTTATGTCCAGTGATCACAAATCAATCCTGCTTTTCTAAGGGGACAGCCAGGAGGGAGTGTCAAGTCTAGCTGTGACAGTGCAAAGATCACAAGTTTGATTAGCTGGAGTCCTTAAATCAGACTGAGCCATGCCACTTTATGGCTTCCTCCAATGAGGTTCATTTATCATTTTGGGAATAGCTGCATTGCAAACAATTGACATAGCCTATAACTATCATAGCAAGAAGAAGGCAGAAAAATTTAGAGGCAGAAGTGGCACGAATTAAAAATAAATATTTAAATTTATTGTTAAACTTTTTAAACTTCTTGAAGTGTTAGAGAGAATAACAGCACAGTGGTAGCATCTCTTTTTCAATCCTTTCATTACTAGAAACTCTGCAAAAAAGTTCCTCTCAAACTACTTCATAATTTTTAATTTAAGGTGGTTCTACAAAAATGATAATAAAACTTTACCCTGTGGCCCATTCTAAAAATGTTTTTTATTGGCTTTTGAGGTTTTTTTTATTGTTTTTTATTCTTTAATTTTATAATGATGATAAATATAGACTTTCAAATACCGCTTTTGAAATCTACAGCTCACATGAAAAGTTGAAAATGTCAATATTAGATTATTTGGTGCTTTTCCCATACACATTTTCCTCTTTTCCTTGTCTTCTTTTTGAGCTCCTCATTCTGAGAAGGCTTAATAAAAATTTGAGACACCAATTGTGAACTCCGTGCAAGATGTATATACAATTTACTTAATTTTAAAAAATGTTTGCCTGTGGCAGCTGCCCTCAATCAAATGAACCTGTCTGTGTAAAACATTTTGCATGCATTTTTAATGTACCTGAAGCAGGAAGAGTACTTGTCTCTTGAGATGATTTTTGAATTTGTTTCCTCTGGCTTAGTTTTTATGGATGCCTTTTCAATATTAACACATTTAAGCAATATAATCCCACTCAATTGCAACTTACTGTCATTCCACACAAATTTGTATTCCATCTCAATTTCACTGATCATTATTTACTTTGGATCAAACAAAGCATCCTGCCAATTGCAGAGTTAGTTTTTTTAATGGCATCCCATATAATTTGTTTCCCTTAAACAATATTTTTGTAAATGCCTTTGACCTGCTATGGTGTCAATTCATGCATTAGTGTGTTTATGTGCCTGAGAACATGTGATTTTGCATGTGCATTTGGGAACTTGGATTTAGGAACTAGTCCTTTTGTTTCAAGTAACAATACTATATATTAAAACAACTGTAATACTCTTATTTTGTCTCAGGCCTAGATGTTTTCTTTATATTCTAACATTTGCTGCCATCCTGTGGTACACAGAGAAAGGCACACATACACAAACAAATGATAGAGTAACATAAATGGGGAGTGTTTAAATATACAGACTGGAGGAACCTGTAGAGGTCTTGAGATGAGAAAACACAAGCGATCTTCACTTGTTGCTAGTTTGAGCAGTGTAGTGTGCATCTCTTTCTCACATATATCAAAAGGAGGGCCTGTGTATTACAGCAAGAATGAAGAAAAGTTTTAGGTAGTTCCACTGAAGGTGCAAAGGAAATCTGAGGTTTGGATTTTTTGAAACTGGTAATTCTTCTTTAAGGAAGAAAAAAAAGTTCAAACTCCTTTCCTCCTTACTGCTTAGCTATTACATTGAAAATTTCTTTAAGAGCTGTCAAGTGCCAGATGCTTGAAAAAATTGTTCACAGTGCTACAAAGAAGGAGGCTTCATGCAAAGGCTGCTTATAAGAAAAGCTGGGTTCTCATACTGTTTGATCTGCAGTGATGAGGAAAACCAGAGCCAGTTTTTGTGACACACACAGAAAGAAGGTAATGACATGCTTTAGATTAGCTGGTGTCTTACTGGCTCATGAACTTGCATTGATTGTGTAAGATCCAACAGATATGTCAGACACTCATCTGGATCTTTTTTGATAGTTAGATGGGTATTCTTTAGCAAGATCGGGAAGAAAAACATTTTCATATTGCTCTTAACAATAAAGTTCACCCAGAATCTGAGACATGTTCCTGATGAATGGTTTGGGTCCTTCTTGTGGAGGGCCTTGGTTTCAATAAATCAGTGTAGTCTGATGGCAGACCTTCAGATCAGCTCTAAAGGTAGTGTCTATATTCCTTTATAAAAACATTTCACAGTTGTATGAGGCATTTGTCGTCTGAAAGAGTAAAAGCCTTGGAGATAAACTGAAATGACTATTCCTTTTCTACCCTTGCTCACCTGCTCCCTCTTTGCACCCTCTGAGAGTCCAGCCTTCAGATAGCTGGGACCAGCCTGGACAGGACTTCAAGAGGTTTCTCACATACTACAGAGGTCAAAGAACCTCTTCATAACTTCTGGGTCATCTTATAAATAAGTCAGCATTCCCCAGTCCTCTAAAGCATTTTGGGGCTACGAAATAGGTGGACTAATATTCTCACACTGAATGATTTTATATATATATGTGAAAAATGAGATCAAAGGTCACTTTAATCTGGAGATTGACAAAAAATCCAAAATGCAGAAATAGTACTGTTCTTAATTTAGGTATTCAAGGTGGCATTTTGTTGCCTTTCCTACAGAAGACATACTTAGTTGTGTACAGAAAAGTGAAATCTGGTAGAACTGGACCTAAGAGTGTGAGGAAATGGGGCTAAGGTTGAGTGTAGAACTGCCTGGCTCTACCTCCCAAGTTTATGTTACTTGGCATTGGTATTTTCTGGTAAGATTTGTCCCCTTAAACTACTTGGCAATCTAGGTTTTTCTTATTGCTCTTTCCTTCTTGCCTTTTCAAGGAGTGAGAGATTGTGAGGTGTTTCAGTTTTTTTTTGCAAAGTAGTAGGCATTCAGATTTCCCCTTCTCCACCAAGAAATGAGAACTGAAAATGTAGTTTTTCTCTGGTGAAGATTGTTACAGGTACTGTTTGCTGCTGAGATCAAGGGGAAGTCAGATTCCGTGACTGGAAAGGTTTGGTCTTTCTATTCTTCTAGGTGAGAAGCATGGAGAACAGAACAGATATTAGATCTAGCAAAGACTTGGTGATGTAACAGTCCTGCAGAAAACCCAAGGCAATGAGACAGTGTGCCAGCGTGCCAGCTCTCTAAGCAGAGAGATGAGTAAAAGCATTCCAGGAGCAAATTCCCCTGGAAATCATTTCAAAGCATATTAAGGATGAGAAGGTGATTGGGAGTAGTTAGCATGGATTTATGAAAGGCAAATCATGTTTGACCAGCTGGATAAGTTCCTATGATGAGGTGACTGGCTCCATAGATGTGGTTAGAGGAGCGGATGATGCTTATCCTGATTTTAACAAGGCTCTTGAAACTGTCTCTTCTAATATCCTCATTGACAAGCTGATGAAGTACAAGCTAGGTAAGTGGACAATGAGGTGGACTGAAAACTGCTGATTTCCTGAGCTGATGTGTTGTGACCAGTGGGATGGAGTCCAGCTGGAGTTCAGTCACTGGGATTGACACTGAGACAAATACTATTTAACATATTCATTAATGACCTGAATGATGGGACAGCGTATCCTCAAGAAGTTTGCAAATGACACAGAACTGGGAGGAGTGGCTGATGGATCTAATGGTTGTGCTGCAAGTCAGACAGCTTGGAGAAACAGGTCAACAGGAAACTCATGAAGCTTGACAAAGGCACATGCAAAGTTCCTAAGCCTGGACGAGCTCCCATGCATCAGCACGGGCTGAGAGCTGAGTGGTCAGAATTTGGCTTTGCAGAAGCAGACCTATGTTTTGTGCTGAACAGGAAGAGAGACATGAGACAGCAAGGCACACTTGTGGCAAAGTCAGTCAGCAATCTCCTGGGCTGCATCAGGGAAAGCAGTATCAGTAGACAAGGGGAAGATGATCCTTCCACTCTGTTTGGTACTGGTGAGACATCTGGAGTACCAAGCACAGTTCTGAGCTTGCCTCAAAGGCCAGAGGTGTGGACATGCTCGGGGCGAGTCCAGCAAAGGGTCATACAGGTGGTTAAGGACTTGCTCAGAGCATTTGACATCTCAGAAGAGGCTGAGAGTGCTGGGACTGTTTAGTCTACCAAACAGAAGACTGAGGCTATCCAGTTAGTGTCTCTGCATTCCTGATGGAGTGGAGTAAAGATAGAGCTAGATTCTTCTCACCACAAAGGGCCTAAGAGGCAATGGGCACAAACTGGAAGAGGAACTGTTTAAACGTTAGAAAAACTTTTTTTAAACTTAAGGGTGATTGAACACTGGTGCAAGCTGCCCAGACAAGCTGTGGAGTCTCTATCCCTGGAGATATAAAAACCTCAACTACACACAGCCCTGAGTTACCTTGGTGTAGCTGCTTGAACAGTGGGACCTGGACTGGATTATCTCCAGGGGTTCTTTCCCACCATCAAGATTCTGTGACTGCTAAGATGAGCAGTAGGAAAATGCTACTAGACTACCTTTAAAAAGTGAGGGATTTTATGCAGTGAAAGGCAGTAGATATGGGGTTATTAAGAAACAGAGACTCCTGTATGATGGGAGAATTTGCTTTAAACAGTGTCTTTTCATCCTAAAGTACGTCTTGCTGTTTTGTGCTTCCTGCAGGCTTTTCCTGCCACATTAGTGAAACAGAACCCACACATCTCCCTTGGATCAGCAGCTCAGAGAGCTTCATGAGTTTGGTAGAAAGGGGGTGCATAAAATATAAGTGTGAAGCATGCTAATATATCTTGCCACTTGATCAAGGGTAATTTTTTTTTGTTTGAATTGGAATAGGCTGAAAGTGGGAAAGGTTAAAGGTCTGTGTCCCGGGAATGCATGCAAAAGACTGAGGATCCCTGAAAATGGGGCGTGGGGTGTTTATTGTCAGTGAGCACCACTGCCCAACCCTCCAGAGCCATCAGTCCCTATCCCAGTGATGCTGCAGCCACAGCAGGGCCCATCTCCAGCTCCCCACAGCCCTGCCTGGCCTCAGCCCCACAACCTGTCCCGACCAGGGCCAGCCCCAGCTGCCTGCACCTGCCTGAGGTGGTGGGACAGGCCCTGGTGGGCATACCCTGCCCTGACAGACCCCATGGGCAGTGTCCACCTCCTGCAGCCCTGGTAATTGTTCCACCACCTCTCTAGAGATGTTCTGAGGCTGTTGGTTAGTGTTGTGTTCATTTAAAGTTAACACCTCCCTGGGGTTTCTCTGGGACTCAGATCCTGGCCGGAGCTCTGACAGACAGGCTGATACCAGCATCCTTTGTCACAGCAGAGTCCTTGGGTGAAACCTTCTAAACTTTACCTATTGACACTGACTTTGAAAGACACTGAGCTGGAATCAAATTAGCAAATGTAATGTGGGTACCTGGAGAACTCTGTTCCTTTTATTTCTGTGACAGAGCCTTGCTATTAAAATAGAATAATAGATGTGCACTAGGTAGTGCATTAGGAGAAAAAACAATGGGTAACTACTGAAAGGCTATAGATAGTGCATTAAATGGTGACTTTTTTTTCTCAGTGACTTGGGTATCTTGTCATATGTTAATTAAATGCCTGGAAAAATCTTTAGGAGATAATAAGAAGATAATAGTGCATAGACTTTAATGCAAATTGGAAGCATTACACTGTATATCTTCTTCTGTCTCACTTTTAAAGCTCAGTAAGAATTCTTAGCTCAAACAATTGATCTTAATGTACTAAAAAGTAAGACAATTTAAAAGTAAATTAGAGAGTTGAAAAGCAAGCATTCTGAATTCAAGTGATCTAGTCTGTCTTCATTGTCTGAACTCCCTATTTCCCACTTGTTGATGTATCATTTCAGAGTTTATATAAAGGCAATCCTTGTCCTAGCTCATACTGTCCCACTGGGAAAAAAATCAGATCTCTTATGTATTTCTTTGTTCCTCTTTCATGCCCCTTTCCCCTTCCCTTTTGGAAGTCTGCTTCCTGTGGTTTTGATCATGAGTGTAAAACTATAGTCTATGTGCATTCATGCAAAGGCGTTGGAAGGATGTCTGCCATGGCCATAATGAACTGAATTTTGCTATCCTTGGCAGGAGGATGAGAGAGGGACACAGCTCCTGATTATCCTCATGGCCGTGCTGGCTGGAGTTTGTCATTGTAAAGGCTGACACTTGCATTCCAGCAGGACTTGATCCTGTGAACCACACAAAGGAAGCTCCCCATTCATCTTTGTCCTTCTCAATGCTAACTGAAAAGAGCGTGCCTTGGTCTGAGGAGGAATACTGGGCAAAGCTCTGCTGCCCCATCATTATTGCCTTATCTTGTAAGAGTGGGTATTTGTTAATGTTAGATCTAGATAATGAAAAAATACTTGGAGTGCATGCACAGTCTGGCCAATACAATCATCGTATAGGTTCCTGAACACCCTTGATGGTCTTGCCATCTCAACATCTTGTGTGGTCCTCTGAAATCCTTCACCAGAATACATTTCTCAAACCACAGGGGAAACAGCAGTTTTCTTTTACTTGAATTCTTCTGATATCACTTCATTTCTTTCTTTCCCTTTCTTCCTTCTTCCTTTATTCCTGGAAAGAGAGACTTGACACTGTTCCCAGCTGTGTTCAAGGCATTAGGAGTAGAAGGCAGTCCTGGATTTCTGTTCTAGCTGCAGTGTCCTCAGAAGGGACTCTGCTAGTGGCCCCCAGGATGTTTGTTCATGGTCAGTGATTCATGACGTGTACAGAAATATGGCCCACTTGAAATCCCAAACAATTTCCGTGGCAGTTCAAAGTGCTGTCATTTACTGTATCAAAAGTAAAAAATTATTTCCATGATGTCCAGCGACATCATGGAAGCCGTTGTAACTTAGATCAGAAAAGAGGGATCCCCTTTTCCGGTGTTATAGAATAGTTACTTTCTGCAACAGTTTCTATCTGATAAATGTTTGCTGGTTTTGACTTATAAATGAAGTAAAATAATGTTCCCTTAGATTTGGAATATTACATTCACAGAACCAGAACTTTATTCTGTCCAAATATTTATTCTGTTTAAATATTTGTGAGAAACCCATAGAAATTGCAAGTTTGGACTTGTATGTTCCATTTTCAATCAAGATGTCACACTGGTGGAAACATCAGCCTTGGCAAAAAGTTCCCTTTTCTACACCATTATCAGTGATTTTGGTGACACACTACACCAAGCAAGGGCTTTGTGTAGGCAGTTAAAAGCCTAGGTCACAGTAGCTTTTCAGAAGACTTTAGGAGCTAAGAATTCTTCATTTTGATGTGCAGAGATTTTCTTCTAAATTTAAAAATATCTAACCATTAAAATAAGAAATTAGTGTTTTCTGAAATTAATCCGGGGTGACATTTGTCTTTTCCTTTCCAGCTTGGTCATCAGCCATACTGTGATACTTCAGACAGCCTGAGCTCCCCTAGTGCTCAAATACCTGGCAACACAGCTTGCCAGTCTCCAGTTCAGGACGTGTTTGTGTGCAAGAGTAACTGTTTTACAAAAAAAAAAAAAATCACTGAGAGTATATCTGTATTCTTTCTTTCATGGCATTTAAATAATCTTGTCATAAGATTAATGGGCCCACTTTTAGAACTGTGAGTTTTTGATGAGTTTCATTGTTTTCAGCCAAATAGCTTTGTGTCAGAAATTGTAGCAGACAGAAAGATAGGTGAGAGGAAAGCACCCTCATCTGTATGTCTCTTTTAGATCAGCTGTGCTGTTTTTATCTCAGTGATAGATAACAAAATTATAGCTGAGATTATACAGCTATGTAGCATGTTTTGTAAAAACAATGGACGTAAAAAGGGCAAAGTTAAATTTCACTATTTCAGTTCTCAGAAAATTCAGTTTCTACCTGGATAAATTTAGCTATTTAAGTTCTTAATTTATGGGATCCACATGAAAGGTCAATTCATTGCAACACAGGTCTTTGGAGTACTAAAGAACGCACAGTAATGATGTGTGGAAACCCCCCCCCCCAAAAAAAAAAAAAAAAAAAAGAAAAAAAGATCGAAACAAAGCCTGAAAATTTAGCCATTGTGAGGATTGTTAGGATAGTTGTTAGGATTATGTGATACTTTGGATGGGTTACAATGTGTTCAGACCATCAAGCTGTCTCCTGTGTTACAGTGAATAAGCAGCACTGGCATTTATACAGAGGAAAAAAAAAAGTGGCAGTAGGAGAAGGGGTGACTTCTGCGACAGTAACTGGTGTGAAGAGGTGTTGTCCATGTTTTGTTTTTCTTTTTTTTTTCTTGTGATTCTGCAATCTGTAGCTAAACAGGCAAATTCTGTTTCCTGTCCTCGAGAGATGAACACCCAGGTTCTCCTTATATCTCTTTTGACAATATGGACACCTGGGATATAGACATTCACAGTGGATTCTGATAGTTTGAGGAACTTAAGTGTGTACATTGTCTGTGAAAAATCTACAGGCAATTCACCTAGAGAATGGAGCAGCTGTAAAAAAAAAAAAAAAAAAAAAAAGTTGACTTTTGCTTGGTGCCAGTAAATTTCTGGTTTGACTAACAAGTTCATCCCAAGCGGTACTGAGAAGAGTTTTGCAACATACTCTTTTTAGAAATTATGTTTAATAGAGAAAAAGAGTTTTATGAGTTGTCTTCTGTCACAAGGGACATGATTTTTATATCTATTTTTAGAAATCTGCATACAGATCTTACTTGAAGTTATTGCAGAGTATGTTTTCTTTCATTCCTACTAATAGCAGGGTCTTCAAAATCCATTGAAATATCTTCTTTAACTTTTAAATCTGTAGCATCACATCAAAAAGTATATTTAACTATTAGTCACATTGCATGAACTTTAAATGACAGAACCAACAGAAATAACTTCAGACTTACAAAATATTTGAGTAAATGTATTGTATAAAAGAGAGGACATTAGTTGGTTCATGCTGACAGCCTCTAGGAATCCCATATGGGATCAGGATGCTGTTGTGCTGATGGTTTTGGAACTGTGGAAGTCTGTACCATTTTACAGCTGTATTATGTGTTTTTATACTGTTTGAAAAATACTGAGCTAAAGAAAAAAAATCTACTGTTGCCTGAATATTCAAAGTACCCCTTTCAAATAAGGGATATTCACATCATTATCCTTCTCACCCTTTTAATTTACCATGTTTTACTACTTCCTTAGAGTGGAATCAATCTCTGAAGCTGTGTTAAATCAGCTTTTTAGAAGTTGCTGATGCTCAAAATGCATATGTAGAAATGGCAGCAACGTCTGAGCAGATGATAAGCAACATCAGTTGACATCAATTTTTTGTATTGCCCTATAACAAAAGAAGGGAGGTGAAGCCAGCTAACTGGAAAAAATATTGTTTCATCAGAGTTTGGTAGGTGTTTCCTCACTTTTTCCCCTTTTTCCTCTCTCTTTTTGGAAATAAGTTTTAGTTTCTGAAATGGGAGAAGAGAATTGACAGAGTACTTCACCTTTGTCTTCCGCTCTAATTCAGCAGATGAGATAATAACTTACATGTACTGTATCCCACAAGTGTCATGTACAAATAAATGTATCAGCTCTGTGTAGTCACGATATCCTAAATGAGATATACTAAGTCATGCAGCAGTGAATTCAGCACTGTTTTATCTGCCCAGTTTTAGCTCTTTCCAAAAGCATGTACGGGTATGTATGAACACCTTAATGAACCCTGGGCTGAAAGGTGCAGCGCCTTCTTTAACCAAGAGTACCATTTGTGTCAGCATGGAAACTGGAGCCTAACAATGTTCATTTGGCTATTTCCCGCTGGTTTTAACCATTCCATTTGCACAAAATCCCGTTCAGATTTCTTAACAGTGCTGTGAATTTCTCCAGAGGGAAAACAGGAATAATGTTGTGGTTACTTGTATAGTAGTTTGGTTGGTTTTGCTTCCTGGATTCGTCTCCCTTCCTTGGAAATTTGTCAACAGTATGTTCTCTTCTGAAATTAGACTAAGAAATAACTTTCCTAAGACAAAGTCATTTGGCATATTACTGGGTTTGTTTCTGCCAAAGTACAGCTAGATATGGCAGTTAACACAGTTTCTTTTGAGGTTACTTTGCTACTACAGGTGTTCTAGGAAGCTTTATTCCTTTTCTTTTTCTTAGCATTTAAACAAGTCCCCCCCAAAGGACTGGTTATCCCAAAAGCAAAGACTGTTCAGGTCAAGAAATGCTCTTTCTAAAGAACCTTTACTTCTGCTGTGGCTCTCTTACTTGGGTAGTAGTTCCTCTACATTAACCTATTGTCTGAGGCAAAAGGAACACAAGTTGCTCCTGGACACAAGAAAAAAAGCCCCTTTCTAGTGGAGCTGATGGTCCTCAAAGTGTTGGAATCCTGCTGGTGGGGTGATCCAAGCTTTCAGATTGTGCTCCAAAACTGTGCATTTGCTGTTCCTTCCTCAGCTGATGAATTCTTTGCTGCTTTCAGTCTCATCTGGCAAGAAACAGGGCCACATAAACATTTCATTCAATGGTCATTGCCTTCCCCAACCATTATTTTGAGAGTGCAACTGTATTTAAGGAATGAATAGCCATTGTCAAATGGCAGAGCTGAGGAGTGTGGCCCTGCAGAAGGATGAAGTCTGTCTAGATGATATGAGATACCAAGGTTTTGTGTAAGGAAGGCAGGGGAAAAAGATTTGAATTTTGGGGAAAGATGAGAAAGAAAGATCAGTGTATCTAAGAACTGAGCAGATTCTGCCATTTTGACTGTCACTTCAGCCTTGTTCAGACAATGCATCAATTGCCAGTCATGTCATATTGGGATGTATTTCAGATCATAATGGCAGAAATCAAATGTTTAGCTATACTGAAATCACCAGCTGAGATTCTGGTTTAATAGGGAATCAGAACAAGGCTCACATTCTGAAATAACAGATTTAAAACACCAGACAGATTCCCTGGCAGATCCTCTGGCTCTGGGAGAGTGAAATATGAGTGAACATGACTGCTATAATTTTTTCTTTCTGCAGGCTGTTCATTTTTTGCATCACCACTGCAGTGATGACTGCATAAATATTCTTCACTCTTTATTATAATTTGCTTCAATGCCCAGAGGGAGAATTCTATTGAAAAACTTGAAGAATTAGTTTAGGTGTCTGTAAAACACAGAAAATGTGCATACATGTGTGGTGGAGAAACAATTCACTAAATATTTATGTGTGCATCTCTGAGCAGTTTAAAAGCTGAAGGGATGAGGAAGACAGTCTGTGGCTTGTGGGAGTTTTGTTTGGTTTGGGTTTTTTTGTTTGGTTTGGTTTTTGTGGAAATATACCTTTTGGATGTGTCTCCACAAGTGTTCTAGAGATCTCTTACTTTGGTTTGTCTGTGTTATTTCATATTTGAACAGGACAGCTATCACACTTCATTCTGTAGATCCCTTTGGAATTAAGAGAGGTTTCACAGTTAGAGGCTATGACGCTTGCTTAAATGAACATTGAAAAAAAAAAACCCAAATGCCTCTGAGGTGAAACTCAATAAAATCTGTAGGACTCCTCTTGTTTACTTCAATGTTCTGTGGACTGGAAACATGGTGAAGATACACAGTGCAATGAGGAAAAGCCTCAGAGGAGTCCTGCGGTCTTTATGGCATGTCCTACCATGCTAGTGATGAAAGAGGAAGAAGCCTTCTTACGTGCATGCACTAATTTGCCAGCGTAATAGAAGCTCTGCAGCTATTTAGCCTATTTAAGGACAATCAACCTG
This sequence comes from Trochalopteron elliotii, assembly GCA_024734555.1. Classification (NCBI taxonomy): domain Eukaryota; kingdom Metazoa; phylum Chordata; class Aves; order Passeriformes; family Leiothrichidae; genus Trochalopteron; species Trochalopteron elliotii. The sequence continues at coordinate 1,849,145 of JANPWX010000097.1, read as the reverse complement.
GAAATCTGCTCGGGGGTGGGGGGCATGTCCCATTGTGTCTTGGGAAAACAGTTACAGTTACTAAATCCCACTGTTACTTATTAGTTACTATGTCTTTTAGCCTGCTGGGTGACTGCAGCAGAGCAGAGCTGTATTGCTTTCCTATCTGCCGGCTGAAAATATTGCAGAGCAAACTCTTGGAGGCCCTCCTTAGGCTTGGTAACCCTCCTTTGTAGCAGGAGCTGGTTAAGCAGAGCTTTCTCTTAATATCTTTCATCATGAACCCTCATTATGAGATTCACCTGATCATTTTTTTTTTTTCCCCAGTGCTGCACTCAGCTGGAAAGGAGAGGATGAGCCTTAGATCTCTATGTCCCTTGAAAGGGGGGAGTTGAGAAGGGAAAGGAATCAAGTGGGAGCAAGAGGGGAGAAATCTATGAAATGTAACACCTGTTTTATTGCTGTGATATAGAAATTACTCTGGAACATTGCCAGTGCAGGCATAATCAATGTGCACTCACAGGCACAAACCAAACTGTATAGTTGACCTGATTAATTCCATTTTTAAAAAAATTTTTGTATCTGGAAGCACAGACTGAGAAACAAAACTAAAGCACATGAGGAAAGCTAATACAGAAACCTTATTTTTCTTTGCATTTTCCTTTATTGATGACTTTTTTGTCTTGTTTGCTAGCGTAACAATCCTGTTACTATACCTTTGCTTCTTATTATTTGTTGTTAAACTAAATTGCATTTCTTTCAGTGATGCTCTTGCTAAGCTTTGTTCCCAGCCCAGCCTGTGCATCACATACTCTACAATCAGCTGACGAGACAATGGTGCTCATTCTCTGCCTCCACTGTTGAATTTTTGCATGCCGACTGTGTGCCCTCCTCCCTGCCTTCCTGTGGGCACAGCACCAGGAAGCAAAACTTGCCAAGATGCTCAGCAGAAGCTCTTTGTTCTTCAGATCCATTGAAGAACTAAACTGTTGTTCAGTTTGCACTGAGGTTGGATTCACTGCTGGCTGTCATCATTAACAGCTGTGTCCCACTGTGGAAGTCCAGGGTGCAGATGCACACACTCGTCTGCAGAGAAATGATGGAGCCTGGGTAGGCCCCTTAGAAGTCACCTGGAGATATTTATCTGAGGGAGAGGACTGTGCACTAGCCCTGTGCAGCAGTGATGCATACCAGACACAGAAGAATCCAGTCACACTAAAGGTTAGTTTCTTAAGGAAGCTGCACGACAGTGTGTCTGCATCTCTTCCCTTTGCCCTTTCCTTTTCCCTCTTCTCTCTCTGACTTTTGAACTCTCAGGCTAAATTTAGCTAAAGTTTGAAAAGGGATAGAAGTTTAAAATAGGATTGGTTTCATTACTTTCCATTGCAATGCTAATGGAAGATAAAGACCCAAATTAGTTCCCAAAGAAAAAAAACCCCAAACAATTGGGCAAAATTCAACCATGTGATACTGTATTTGAGAGCCTGCAGGTGGTCAGTCCTGCCATGTTCAGACCAGTCAGTAACCAAAAACCAAAGTCCAGTGTAAGTGCAACACATGTCATCTCTCATACACAGGATATTGGGGGTTTGATGTTTTTGTGGGAGTGAAATAGGTTTAAAGGATGAAAAAACCAAACTGACTGAAAATTAATCTTCCCTAGTTCATGGGAAAGTTTTTGCAGTTAGATATGAGGAAAAGATCTTATCCTCTACAAGCATCTGCTGTATATTACCAAACATAATTTACCCCCTGGAGTAATGCAGCTTATCTGTTTTCGCCTTCATGGTGTGGACCCTCTGTGAATGTTATTTATTTCATGTTGTTTTGCCAGAGTAGGATCAGGTAGCTTGCAAGCTCTTTGGTTGTAACACTTTGGCAATGTAGTTCTGTGGGAAGCATTTTCTATATTTCATATGTAAGAGTAGAAAGAGCAGATCAGGCAATTTTATATCTTGGTTCACAGCCCATGCTACAGGTTTGCTGTGTTCCAGTGCAGTTAGTAACAAATTGTCTTGGTGGTTTACATTATTTTTTTTTTTTTTGTTCATAAATACGTGATTAGGAAACTGTATGGTATACCGCTTCTTCCAGACTCTTCCTGGAACAGATTTAGTTTGAAGTGTTACAGAAACAAATTCTGTCCAAAACTAGCCTGAATCACAGTGGACATGGAAAATCTCATGAGCTTTGGCAGTCAGGTAATGTCACAGCAAGTCACATGTGGTTTACATGTTAGACAATTGTACATTTTAATTTGCTAGCAATTTTTATTATTTTGGAAAAAATTTGTTGTATTTTCATCATTTTAGCTGACCGAAAACGATGGTAATATATGATTTTGTCTGCAAGCAAAACTATTCTACACTATCAGTATGGCGTGCCAGGTTAACAAAAATCTTTGCTTTTAGCAGTAAATATCATTTAACAGCATTATCCAGTTTAATCAATTCTAGTTACTCTCCAGCATTTATAATGCATTTACTTTGTATTATACCTGAAATATCTGATTACAGCTTATTATATCTTATTAAATTCTGTAATACAATAAGCATTACATGCTTATTTTGAACAGTGACACAAATATTTGCTGTCAGTGTGCTCCTGCAGTATCCTGTTTTCCATGCTTCCTGAAGTCCTCATCATCACTGTCAGGCAGTGTTCAAACCTGGGGAAGTGCACAGGAGAAAGGATTAAATTACCCCGGAGTCGCAGAAGGCAAAGCAAAGAGTTCTGACCACTGGTCAGCATTGTGCTGCTCCACACAGTGCTAGGACTTCATAGAGGACACACGCTAAGTCACGGAAATCCAGATTAGATGCTAAAGGTCAGATAAACCATCTGTGTTATTAAAGGATGAATTTAAGCTTAAATGGAGGGGTTTTGCCAATAGTATTATTAAAGCCTTTAAGCAAGTAGAAATTGAGGGAGAATGACAGAAGCTGTTACAGAGGTGGTGCATAGTCTCTGTAATTTCAGCCTGCGGGTTGCTCACAAACTGCATGGGGTCTTGTTTCATATTTGCTGTTACCAGTGGAGCAACTGGTGCAGGGAAGTTCCCTTTCATATCCTGTTCCTGATTTGGTTTTAGAATACCCGGAAACACTTCATAGTGCTGTCTGAACAAGCCTGGTTGTAACAATGCAAGATTTGGGAAGAAAATGTTTGAGAATAGCAAAGGGCATGCTGAGATTGATGACAACCTTCTGGTTTAGTAGCCAGGTAGGCACTGGAAGCAGCCCTCCTGCTGGAGAGGCTGTGTGCCCCAGTTACTGTGAGATACTTGAAAGTTCAGTCCAGGGTAAGACTTGCCACCCTTCATGTGCCATCCTAGGTATGTCCAGGTGGAATAGAAAAGCCAGGGGCTGCTGAGAAATGCCCCATGGCTTTGGCAGAAGCTAAAAAATACTGATCTGACCTAGCATCTTTGTTTTCCATGGACTGTCCAAGAAATAATGACTAATTGGTGATTGATGCTTATTCATCATTTCCTTTCAGATGTTTTGAGGTTAAACATAATGCTGTGATTTGAAATTCATGCAGGAACCAGAAGCCTTGTTGCCATACAATCCTTCTTTTGGCTTCTTAGCTGCAAACAGGCCCTGCTGCCAACTGTTTCTACCAGATCGAGCTTTCCCCAGTTTTCCTTTCAAGTGTAAATTGCATACTGGTCAAATCAGGTAATACATACACTTCTTTTCTACTTTCTTGTGTCCTGTCTTTTTAGCTTAACTCACTCCTGCTTGGAGAGAGGTCTGGGCCACAGATTAGTGCACTTGTTAGACTGCAGTGCTGGAATTGTGAAAATTACCATATGATTGACAGTCATGAAAATGAGTCCCAGAGCACTAAAGCAAAATCCCTCCACTTTCCTTGGCAGCTGAGTATTGATTTCAGCTACACTTTGCTTAAAAGATACAGAATTTTTCAGGGATGCAGAAGCTGATCATGATCATTCCTGAAAGCAGTGTGTCTGAGCATATTCTCCTGAGTCACAGGTAGAGCTTTTTTGCAGAGCTGCAGGGAGGAACAACGTTGCCACTCTCTTTGTACAATGTCTGCTGGCACTGTGGCATTTTCTGGGAGGAGATGTTACTTATACTGAGTGTGAAGTATACAGAGAATAATCTCTTAACATGCCATAATAGTAGTGATGCTTTCAGATTTGAAATATTAAGTGATCAGAGTTCACTGCTGTGAAATTCCTTAATTAAAAACAAATCTGCTGTGTTTATAAAATGTCTGAATTTGCTGTTATGGTTAGAAGAACACACAAGAGAAGGCTTTGTTGAAATGTAAACACTTTGAATTATTACTGCAGTGTGCTGTCTGAATGCTCTCATTTAATGACACAGTGCTCAACATTCAAGTGAACATAATTGTAGCAAAGGGCTGTTAGGCTCAGATTCAGTGTTTAGGCTCCTAACTTTCCACTGAAACAGTTTATTGAATCGAGATCCTTTGTTAACTCTTGCCCTTTTTCTTTTTCCTTTTAATTTTTTTTTTAATTTCTGTTTTTTGGCATTTCTATGAGCTTTTCCTTTTTTTAGGGTGGTTTCTTACAGTGGTGAAAACTGATAACTTACTCTTTTGAATGTCATCGTGCAAGATTCATTTGCTGAGATTCAGGCACCTTTGTAAATGAGATCTTCATCACTGTATTTTCCTTTAACAGCCTGAGAAGAAATGGCTCCATCAGAACACTGTGAAGGTTGTGAGAATTGGAGAAAATGGTTCCTCCAAAAGGATAAATAAAAGGACCTTGCTTATTTAAGTTAGAATATGAATTTAGACTAGCTTTGTCACTTGCCCGCAGCCAGTGCAAAGAGGAAAGGAGCTGTTGTAGCAGGTTCAAGGGTGTAAGCAAAGAGGAAAGGAGCTGTTGTAGCAGGTTCATGGGTGTAAGCAGGGGTGGAAGAGCCTGTTTTAGAGGTCATAGACACAGATGCCACTGGACTTCTCCAAAAACACTCTTACTGTTATTCAGATGTGGATGCTCCCAATGATAGGGGGTTGTCTTCTCTGGTATTCTTATCAGTTTTAGGAGCTGAGGTGGGAATCTTCCAAAATGAGAGCTCCTGAGCAATGGCAACGCAGCAGGTATATAGCTTAGACAGTGGAGTGGTGCTGATTGAGGACTGTGATCACTAAAATCCTTTCAAACTATCTTAAATCTCACCAAAGAGAACAACCCTACATCTGACCATCTTTAGAATGAAGTATAGAAACTGGGTGGATTTCAGTAGAGTAATCTCACCTTTCTATTCAGAATTTGTCTGATGAAATTTGTAATTCAGTCGTCTCTGGCGAAGATTTAGTGTTCGTGGGCATACCTGAGTGTTAATGGTATGCCCACAAATTTGATCTTAGTTGGGATTTTGAAGAATTTACTACAGCCATGGTAACAGGAAATGTGAACCAGTCATCTGAAAACCATGCTGATGGGAGCTTCTGTATTTTAGTATAGCCTGAAGAGTATATCCTCAGCTTTGGCACTCAGGGAATTTGGTCAATACATGATTTGTTTTTCTGAAGTTACCCATTGTACTCTTGTGCTGATTTGAACTAATGAAGACACAAAGTCATGCCACATCCAGAGTTTTCATCAGTTTTGGAAACTGCTGATAGGGATCTTGCTGAAATCATCCCCAAAGCTAAAATCTTGCCTATAGACTGTGCAGATGATCTTAAAAGGAGACCGTGATCTCTGTCCAGTATGTTGCTGAGAATACCACATGAAGGAGAGGAGGGGAGGTGCTTTATCCTGTTGAAGTGAGATGCGTTTAGGGACAGCTGAGGCTCGGTGAGGGGAGGATGCTGCGGTAGCACCGAGCGCTGAACACCAGAGGGCACAAACTCTCTAACAGTCGCCTCTTCTCTCCCGGCTCCGTGAAGGCCAACATTTAAACAAGTCCAAATAAAAGCAGGCTTAGAAAAGTAAACACTAAAGTTTACTGGAAAACCAAAGGATAAGTAAACGTGGTAGCAGCTTCAACGCACTGATGAACACTTTATGTGTGGGATGCATACAGCTGTGCTATGAGAACTTGTGTCCAGGGGCCTTGTATGATACAAACGTGTACAGGGCTTTTTTTTTAACTGTAAGGAGACGTGTTAGCAGTGTGTTGCTGCCACACGTATGGCGAGAATTGCTTCAGCTATGAATGGAAACATGCATGGGTTAAGCAGGTCATTCTGAACTGGTGACAACCAAAATTACTATAGAAAATGCATTTCTTTTTCTGGAGGTTGTATTTCGTAGAAAGATCATTTTAGAAACAAAATAGGAAGATTTGAAACCATCTACCTATCTGACTGCCTTTATGTGGTTCTCTTTATGTGTCAGAACTGGGAACTGTCATGGGCTGAGTTGCACAGCATCACTGGAAAATTCACTGGTACTAAGTCCAAAGAGTTTTCTAAGCATACATAAAATTATTGTTATGCTAGTCTCTCCTAGCTAAGAATACAAGTGAGAATTTGTAAGTAGATACATGTGAGTTTTCAACAGATTTTTAAAGTGAATCACTAGCCAGATTGTGGTTTGGAGCCAGTAGCTTGGGACCTTCCAGGTCTCAAAGCAAGTGTTATCTGTCCCTTTGTCAAGCTTCTGTTGTAGGAGTGTATAATACTCCTCTTTCAAGCAGTGTGATGCTGTCAGCTTCACAATGTTAGAATTAAATCTGAAAGAAATAGACTTAGGAGCTGACTACAATTTATCATGTGATACAATCTCAGTGTATTTTATTTTAAATTTGAGTCTAAAATGGGTGAATAAAGCTGTAATCATCCTGTCAGTACATGTAACTACCTTCAAAATTAGATACTGATCAGTCTAACTGAGTAAAATTTGGTTGTAATTTCAGTAATGCCATTAAACTTCTAACTATTAGCAAGTGAGGCTGGTCCAGTGGCCTTGAAGTACATCTGTAATTTGGGAGACCCAAATTTAGTCCCTAGATGTGCCATTAGCTTCCTGTTGGACACTGATCTCTTGGTGCTTTAGGTCCAAGTCCCTCAGGGAAAGGATCAACTCTCTCAGGAACCTGGGCAGAGTTCAGGATACTGAAACATATCCTAAAAATGTAATTGAGGGTTCTCATCATCTGGTCTGGTGCTCTCAAAAAGAGGTGAAGCCCATCTCAGCAAACTCACTTAGGTGGGAGGGAAATCCTTTACTTGGTTTTTGTGTGGCATTGGATGTGCAAGAGTGTGTGCTAGTGTGGAAAACCTAAACTCTTCTGCTCACATGAGAACCCTTGTGTGGACATTTGGTGAGGCCAGTGTGTGGGGCTTCATCCTCCTGCATCAGTCAGTGCCTTCGTTTACATAATCCATAACTGGTTTCTGGAGTTGATTTTTTTTCTTTTTATTTTTTTCCTGGCAAACACTTCCATCTAAGATGCTATAGGCCAGAGGCTGCATGTCTGCCTCTGGGGCAGATGTGATTAGCTCAGTGTATCCTGGCTGGCTGCTGACAGGTCATGGCAGAGTGAAAAATCAAAATGGAGTTTCCTGGAGCTGCCCGGCTCTCAATCAAAATGACAGAAGGTGTGTTTTCCTCTGTGGCAGGTGGTAGCCATAGCAGGAGCGCTTCTGTCTTATGCTCTTGGTCTTTTTAGCCCAGGGCAGCCTAAATCAACAACTGTGGAAGAATATTCCACACTGGGAAAGCTCCTGCTTTCCCTACAGGATATAATGGCACAGTAGAGGTAGCAACAGGGCTTCAGGCCAGATTTGTGCTGGGCAGGGATCTTGCCTGGCAGTACTAGACCAGCCAGAAGACCTTTCACTCAGCAGGAACACAATGTTATCCCTGGGGAGGAGCTCCCCAACAGAAGTGTCCTTTCAAGTTGGCTTTGAACCAAAATTGTCAGCCCCAGGTGGCAGGAGTGGCAGGTGCATGCTGTGAGTGACAGGGACAGTCAGAAATGCCATCAGGGCTCCCTTGGTGTTAGCACCCATCTTATGCTGGTTAATGCATTTCCCTTGGGCAGTCTGAGCTCCATTATGCTCATCATTGCTGAGGCTTTCTGGAGTGCCTTGGTGCTCCCAGTCCAATCTTCTGCATTTTTTGTAACAACATTATTAGTAAATCTGGTGATTAGCCACACCTTCTGGCTCTTTCTGGAGCTTCACAACGGGATGATTTGGACAATGCAAGTAGAGATTGGAGAATGTTGATACAGCTGCATCGAGTTATTTGCACTATGCCTGCCTCCAGCCTATGCAAATAGCAGAAGTGATTCCTTGCTTTGTATGACCTGACTTCAGGTGGGCATTCACCTGTGCATTCATTCATTTATGGAACATAAACACACTCTGCAGCAGAAAGGAGAATCTGTGAAGGCACACAGAAGTACCTGTTCTGTTCCTGAGACTGAAGAGATGCCCAGAAGAGCAGTGCATTTGAGCAAGCTGAAGAAATGGTCTCTTTTATAAATCTGCTCCATTACCCTCTATTACTGAAGGTTCTCTCTGAGATCTTAATTAATCCAAGCAGAGCTGTGTGTCTGTGATGTGAGTTAGGATTAGAAATTAGTTCTAAAAACAAAGCAGCCTATGCAAAATTGATGAACACTGGCCTACAAAACAATTCAGTGAATGAGTTCCCATTTGTAATGTGGCATTCCTTGAAATAATTGGCCAACAATTATTGGCCTCTTTGTCAGAGGCAGTAGGAAACAGTTGGCTTTCTGGGCTGCAAGTGCATGTGGCTAGGTCATGTTGCACTTTTTGTCCACAGACACCAGGGCTAGTCTTTATCCTTCTCCTTCCATCCTGTACCTGTGCTTGGTAATACCCCCAACCCAGATGCAGGACCTTGTATTTGGCCTTGTGAATTCATGAGGTTTGCACAGCACCACCTCTTAAACCTGTCAGGTTCCCTCTGGATTGCATCCCTTTACTCCAGCCTGTTGACCACATCACACTGCTTACTGTGATCTGAAAAGTTTCTGAAGGTGTGCTCAATACCACTGTCCATGTTGCCAACAAAGATGTTTAACAGTGCCAGTTCCTGTGCCACCCCCTGAGGAATGCCATTCGTCACTGGCCTCCACTTGGGCATTGAGCCATTGACCACAACTCCCTGAGTTGCAACCATCCAGTGAATTTCTTATCCACTGAGCGGTCTATCCATCAAATCCATACCTCTCCAGGTTGGGGACAAGGATATTTTGCAGGAGAGTGTCAAATGCTTTGCACAAGTCCAGGTAGCTCATGTCTGTTGCCCTTCCCTTGTCCACCATTGCTGTAACCCCATCCTAGAAGGGCACCAAGATTGTCAGGCATGGTTTGCCCTTGGTGAAGCCATGGCAGTTGTCACCCACCAACTCATTATTTTTCATGTGCCTTAGCAAATGGCATTTCCAGGAGGAACTGCTCCATGACCTTGTTGGGCACTGAACTGTGGTTTGGACAGGCATAGAAAGTTTGTAAATGTTACATTTAGGCTTTCAGTGCTGCTCCTTCTAAGCCCTTTAAAAATTGGATACCTGCCATTTCATACTTGTTAGTTTAGGAAAACCCACAAGAGATTTATTTTGTATGGTGTTCCAAAAACGGAGCTGTCTCTAACTCTCTGACTTTCTTCCCTATTGGTTGGTAGCCACCTTCCTCCAGCTGAAGCAATGACTGCAAAACACTTGAGGCAGACACTTGATCTCTTATATGTTCTTCATAGATGCATGTTAATAGGAACAGCAGTGGTGGTGCTCTAAGAGTAGGGTCATATCCTAATAAACATGTAATGAAAGGAAGGATTACAAGTAGTAGTCTTTCAAAATAAGATACTGATATTATTTTAGATAGGTATAGATATTATAGATAATTACAGATATTATTTTTTCTACAATGTGCCTGTGGTCTGAGAGAAAATCAACTAGATCCCTTAATGTCTGTAGTCGTTCTAAATGAAAACATAATTCTCGGTAAGATATGTAATACTTCTATTTTAACATATCTCAGCATTTGAAAAGCAGCTGCATTTACTGAGATGCTTCTAGGCTTGCCTGGACATCAAAGTTTGTTTCCCTGTGAAAGCAGTGAGTATTCTGGTAGGAGGAATTTAACAATATTTTGTTATCTGATTTTTGGTTTCTTGCCAAAGAATAGTGCCAGTAGGGCACTCACTGCTGTTTATATGACTTCCATTGACTTCAATGGGCATTGAATCAGGCCTTATAAGCACAATTTCCTCATTGTTAGCAGCTGTTCATTGCTTAGCATTACTTGAGCCACTATTCAGCTGGCCATCTGCGATCTGGGACTTCTCAGACTGCAAGAAAATCATTATCTGATCCATTTTGGCAGGAGAATATTGTAACTTATCTTAGGGATGTATTTGTACAAGGAGTAATAATGTTTTTCCCCAATAGCTATTGCTTGTTTCTTGCCCATCTGTGGTTCTAACATACAAATGTTAAATAATAAATATGGTAACAGACCCAGGGCTTTGTACATTCAAATTAATGTTTATTTCACCAGGATGCTGAGATATTAAGTGTGATAGCAGGAAAGTGTTCATTTTATCAGTACACATACTTGCTTGTCAATCTCTGACACTGGTCAGTCTACAGAGAACCTAGTAAAAGCTTTAAAAATGATGTAAAAAGTCTCCCTGTCCTGGAGACCTGGGTGAGTTATGACATCAAATCATGACAGCGAGTTTGGGATGAAGCTGGATTTAAGGGGCATAAAAGAATTGAACTGACGTTACCTTAAGTGTTTGTAGGGCGGAGAGCAGCCATTTAGAGGTAGTGTCCCATAATAGTTCTGTGGAAAAAAGTAACTGTAGAAGTGGAGGCTGTACTGATAAATCAGCATTTCAGTTAAACTGTTGAATGTTACCCTGTACGGCTAGATTCCTTCCAAGATATACCTGTTCCTACATTCTTGTCAGAACCATTTACAAATTCCTGATAACAAATGTTCACCTTAAAACAGAGCCCCATTTTCTTAGAAAGTTTAAAGGAATGTAGTAAGTGTCAGAAAGAAGGAAAAGAAAGATTGTTTATTTAAGTACGCTTATTGCAAGGAAAGGATTTATTAGACCAAGATCAGAAGTGATATGTACGGAGAGCTTGCCAGGAGGGAGATTATCTTTTAGTTTAAGAAATATTTTACCTATTTATGATAATTCCTGAGCTAAAAGCTGATTGCTCATGTGATAAAGTAAATGATAGCAGCTGCTAGTTAGGCTCCTGAAGAGTAGCTCTCTGTCCCTGATGTACTTTCAGCCATGCTCTTGATAGGTACTGGAGATGCACATCTCTGGCATTGAACAGGAAAAATCTGAGCTTTCTCTGGTTTCTGAGTTGAGCTTATTTCACTTTCAAATGTTCATCTAAAACAAGGGAAATCGATTTCGCTGTTGCTGATGAAGCTTAACTGCTCATTTACATGAACAAGAATGACAGAAATGAAGTGGGGGAAGGCAACTGGATTTCCCTTACTTCCCAAAACCAGGATTTCCCTGTGCCCAAACTTTCCATTTCTACTTCTGACATCGAGCATTATTGCCTGGTGGCAAGAATAAAATAAAAATTACAATATTTCATCAGTTTCCCAGACTATGGGAACTTAACAAGTTTCTCTCAGATTTCAGGAAGAGTTTTCTGGATGCCAAAATAAATGTCTGACTTCACTATGCCCTGGGAGGAGAACCTGCTGAGTTCTCCCACAGGGCTTGGGAGGGTCTTGCACTGTATTAGGATCTATGTTGACTTTCTGAATCCATCAGCAAAATTCCGGAGAGAGATAATATGCAGGATTGTACCTTGCTCTGGGAACTGCCAAGAGAAATACAAAGATTCCATCCTCTAAACAGGACATGAGGCACAAATTCTCTATTTAAGTCAGTTTAACAGTTCAGGGACTATTCCCCCCATCAGGTGACAGGGAAGGTAGTGAGGAAATACTCATGCATCCTCCAAATGTTGTTTTAAACCCAAAAGGGTTTAAAATAATGAAATAAGGTTTCCCCATAGTCAGGCTTTGTTTGCCAAATTGGGAAGTCTACATAGTAAGTAAACCATATGAAAATGTAATAAGTCTTCTACATATTTAGCAGATGTTTGTGGCTTTATCCACTATAGGAAGTTACATATCAAACTGTACAATTTTGGTGCCTGTTTTGTGTACTCTGTGAATCCCAGACACGTTTAATATTTCTCCCTCTGAGGTTTATAACAGTGCATAAATAATATTTAATAAACAACCTTTAACTTTAAACAAACTTACTCAGATAGATGATGTCTGCTCACATCTCATATTTTAAGAATGCTCATAAATGCTGGACAGGACTGATCAAGCCTTGCAATATGTCTTTTATTTACATGCATTCAGTCTTCCAGCAGCATCACTTCCAATGTTTCAGTGAAGGATGCATTACTTTTGAACTATTGTTTCAAAGGTGTGCAATTCTACAATCTTCATGTGCAGAGAATTGGTACATTAAATCCCTGCCCAAGAACTATTATTTTTCTCCCCAAATGTATTCAGAGAAATAGTTTAATCTTCATGTTGTTAGGATAGAAAAACAATGTCTCAGTGCTTTTATTTTTCTCATTATCAGGCCTATGAGTGTGGTGTTTTAAAATGGAAACTTGTGACATATACAAGAGGATCTTAGGCAACTTTTCAACTAGAAAAATTAAAAAAAGAAATCCCCAAACAAAACAAAAATAGATCCCTTTATCTTCTCCAATGACTGAGTTATTTTTGGATTTGAAGCTTCAAGGCATGTAGCAACTCTCACCTTCTAAATTTCAGGATAAAATTTTAATGATGGCACATGGTGGTCTGAGAACAAGACGAGGAAGATATAAGAACCCAGAGGAAAAATATACATGATACAGGAAAATATGGAAGACAGATTAGCAGGTATTAAAAAAACCACAACAAAATAAACTCCAAGCAATCAACCAAGAAAGTAAGAAAGTGAAAACTGCAAATTGCCATTGATAAGCAAATTGCTGATGGGCCTTGTATTCCTTGAGTGTCCAGTAATAACTAGTTTTCTCTGGGTTACTCCAGTGTCCCTCAGAATGAGACTTAGCTGAGGAGGTCCATAGGATTGAGAAGCCACTTGTGGTAAGACATGACGAGTAAAAAAGCAGCGTTTCTCTTTTCTCTCAAACTCAGTTTGGTTTGAGATCCCACGCCCTCAGTTTTTCTCCTACTGTTCCATACTTTTTAATGTTTCTTAGAATGAAACTCTCATGAAAGACTTAGAGAGATTTTTAGATGCTCAGCAGTTATTAACATTTGACTTTGTGTGGCACTGCTCGGTGTAAGAAGTCTGCTCAAAATAAGTGGGGATGAAGGTGGGGCTGATCAGTAACCAAAGCTTGAGCTATTGGAGATACTAACTCCAGCCTCTGGGAGTGTTGGATTGTGATTTCTTGACTGCAGTCATGTCTGCTAGGTTTTGCTGTTGCTCCCTGCAGAATACAGATGTCTTCTTCAGCATCACTCTAATGTGTATGAAAGGACAATTAGGAGTATCTGTTGCTTATCATTTGTTTTTCTTAGTGTGTAGGGTTTTCTCTGTGATCATATGAAAACAGGTTTGTTAGCATTTTGATTAGATTACCTACAGTAAGACTCCGTAGTTCAAAGAAACAGGCATATAGCTGATACACAGGAGCTCCCAAAAGCACAGGTTTATGATAATTTTCATAATGCAGCACACTGTGTATCTCTTACTGCTAAAGAGGTCATTAATGAAAGTCTAAGCTTGAGTGCCTAGCAGGTATCAAGGCAGTCATACTTTATGTATTCTGCTTGTTAATGGTAAAGGTAAAATATCTATCACATGTTTAAAACTGCACTTTAGCTGCTCAGGAAAATGAGAGCTGTTCTCAGTTTCATTTTATATTATCCACTGCCTGCTTTGCGCAGAGCTGAATAGGTGATTAGGTAGGGTGCGGAGATTTTTCTTGTCTCTAAACTGCCTATTCCTTGAGAAGACAATTGATGGTAATAATTCTTGCTGAATCTCAGCTGGTGAAAAGTCCTGATCCTGGACATGGCAGGAAAGTGTTAGTAAATGCTGCACTTTTGTCTCTTGGTTGAAAACCCCAAAGGAGCTTTCTCAGATTAGTTCTCCAAAGAAGCGTGAAGAAAGCAATGGTCTAAAACAGCTTTCTCTTGGATTTGAGAGCACTTTATTGTCAGGTGCAAACATCAACACCACTACAAGTGAAATGGGTTAATAGGCTTTCACATAGAGTGAATTGGTAGACACTCTACAATTTGTTTTTCTGTTGGCCTCGTTCAAGGTGAGGTTACATTACCTGAGGGAGAGAACATTTTCAATTTAGAACTTTAGCAAATAGACTGGGTGCATTAATTACGGCATTCCTACAACCAGGATTTCCTGGATTAGGTGTCAAGTCATAAAAATGGCATAGTGGGAATTCTAAATGTTTTGTCTAAATTTCAGTCTTCAATCTATTTAATATTTTTAACTTCTTTTCCTCATTTTAATTTTATTCAGTTAAAAAATTGTGTTATAGCAAAACACTGACGTGGGTAATAATGTGCAAATGAAGGATATCATCATTTCTGAAATGATTACAGTTAGAAAATGTTAATATAAAACCTTATGTTGTTTTAAAAAAATTTCCTGTTTTTCCTGACCAAACATTTTCACTAGATGTGACTTTACATGGGCATAGTTCTGCAATTCCCGCCCCCTGCTCCTTGCTGCCCCCTATTCCCCTGGAGTTGTAGGTTTTGGGGGGGATTTTAGCTGTTTATGAGAAGGAAGTAAAAAAAAAAAAAAAAAGCCAAGTCTGGCTGTACTCTTCCTTTACTTTTACAACCTTTGACTTCACTGCTAAATTAATATAAGTTTTATGTTTCCCAATTGTATTCTCTACTCAGATTTTAAGATGTCTTTAAGGAACAGTATGTAGGCAGGGGAAAGCAAAACTAGTTAAGAAGAGTAGATGTAGACTAGTCGTGTGGGTTTTCTGCTTATTGTGAAAAGGCTGAAATATTTCACCCCAGTGGAATATTGGGTGTCTCACTGAGTTACCACAGATGGAAGAGTTACTGCACCTGAACTGAGCTGCAGAAAGCAGTCAACTGATGTGGTAGCTTGAGGCAAGCCCTAGGTGAGGCAAATTTGTCTAAGTTTTATGATCATCATTTTGATGATGATCTATGCTAATGGTTCTACCTCCTGTATGTGACAGGCACGCTCAGCTGACATCACTGCATCCTAATAATCAGAGAGAAGGATCTTCTCACTGGTGAAACACACTGAGGGCCTTAGGTATGGTGTGAATAAAGGTGGTTGTGAGAACACATTGGCAGGTTTTGGAATGAGCACAAAAGGGTGTGTTTTTTCAAGTATGCTTTTTCATTCAGTATGTCAGCTAGTTGTAAGTACAAATCAGGCCCCACTGCAGCAGCACTGAGCAGTGCAGATCAAGAAAAGGGAGCTAAAAGAAATAATTTTTTGTGGCACCAAGGATTCAAGGAACACTTTCAGGCAGCAATCACCTTTCTTCTCTGTGTTCATAACCTGTCTTGCTGAGTACAGGTCCTAGCTTGAGCCCTAGCAGCTGTAGAAGGCAAATGGTTGTGCATGAGGCATCTTGATCAGCTCCCAGCTGGCTGCTGCTGTTCTCCCCATCCCCCTCCAAATTACCAGGGTTACCGCCTGGCTCAGATTTGCTCAGGGTTACGTCTGCAAGCGTCACCTCTGCAACTGTAATACAGATAAGAATTTACCAACAATCTTGAGAGACATTCCCTGGCCTGAAGTGCTCAGAGGCATGTGACAGCAGGATTCAGGGTTGTGCTACCAGTGAGACAAACAAACACGGTCACGTCTAAGCAGTTGTGTTGCTTCGTCAGACCTGGCAAACCGATGATATCGCCTGTCCTTCTGGGCTCTACAGAGAACTCTGTCTGGGAATGGTTTTATGCAAAGGTTTTCTAAATGTTTCTCTTTTCTGAGGCTGTCCTTTGCAGATGTAAGGGAAGAAGGAAGTTGGTGTCCCAGAAGGCAGTCTTGGGAAGCTGCTGGGTCAAACTGAAAAAACAAAACTAGGTTTAACTGCAAATCTTTATATTTTCCCTTGCAAATGTGTTTGTTTTATAACTGGTGCAACTTTGCATGAAGACCTGTCTGATGGCAGCTATTTAAGTTTACTTCTGGCTCTGGCTGCCACCAGGCTGTGCAGAGGGGCTTAAGGGCAGCCCTGCTTTTGCTGTAATTGTTTTTTTCCAGAGAGTTTCTGCTAGTTTACATACCAACTTTCTCCCAGTCTGATTCTACTGGGTGAAGGGCAGGGACTGAAGCAGATTAAAATAGGTTCCCTCTATCATACCACAAAGGAGATTATGAAAGACATTGACTGTCAGCTCTGCCATACTCCTCCTCTGCTGAAGTGGATAATCAGCTGACCTGTGTCAGCAGCAGGAGAATGGGTATAAAATCACATATCCCTAATGATGATAATTCATGCTTAAACACTTTGTCACCTGAATGCAGGTAAAAAAGAAGCTAGGTAAGAAAAATCTGAGGAAGGGAGTAGGTTTAGCAATGTGGTGTTGCCAGCTGCCTGCTGCTGGGGCACTGGCACCTCTGTGGCTAAGGAAACCCATGGGAGTCCTTGGATCCAAATGTGGTATGTTCCAAGGACTCCTTTTACACCAGGCTGCGAAGCCTTTATCCATTTTGTGCAGGATTGTTTTTGTTCTCCTGACTGGTGATTCTATTCCTAAAGTAATTCAAATAAATGAATACAATATGTTTGGTGAGTATATTACTGTAACTAAGATTCCCAGTTGGGTTTCTCATTTAAGCAGCAGGATGGCTGAGAGAATTAAATTAAGACTTGGGTATTCCTCTGTCCTAACCTTGCTCTGTAGAGTGATTCATGCCACAAGCAGGGCCTGTTCACTCAGAGAGGCATTTCCAGACTCAGGTGCCTAAAGATAGGCACTTGGACATGTATTTAGGCACCCACATGAACACTGTTTACTTTGCAGAGGTGCAGCTCCCTGAGAAGGGAGGGTGTTTACACGCATTTGGCCTCTCTGGAAAAGGAGCCAAGCTTTAGGCACTGAACCAGAGAAAAAAAACTTTACACTTTGGGTGGGCACAGTTCACTCATGTGAAAGTAGTAATAAATACTTCGCTGTATCACAGGAGAAGGCTGTGAGGCTGAGCTGCTGAAGCTGGCACTGCAGCAGCATTTTGGAATTAACAAAGCTTTTTGTCCATATGTGCTTGATGTCAGGGCTCACAGGAAAGAGAGCATACCTTTATGATGGGGAACTTATAGATAAAGGAATGGAAGCAGAAAAAAATATAATTTTGACTTCTCTGACTTAATTGTGTGTTTAAATCTCAGATGTAATAAGGGTATAAATCTCCATAAATTAATAAAGTTTTTTTCCATTTTTTTAATGCAATATAGGAAGTAATAAATAGGCAAGTGCAATTTATAAAGGAGAAAAATCCACCAACAGGGTTTGCTGAACTGAGCAATTGAATGGTATTCCTGTGGAGAGGTTTTACAGTGTCACTTGAACCCCCCTGGTTATGCAGTCTCTAGGTAACTGTAGGCAGGTCTGTTTTCCATAATATACTGACTAGCCTGTAATTAAAAAACACACACATAAAATTCCCCAAACCGTGCTGTATCCATTTCTGGCAAAAGTAATGGAGCCTGTTTAAAACCTTGTGCTTTTTATCCATGTCAAGTGACTTTTAAAGAGCTTGGTACATAAAGAAAATGGAGATTTGCTTGGCACGTTGTTCCAAATCATAGTTACATCTCGATACAAGGCATTTGTAAAAGAAAATGTATGCTTTGCTAGAAGTGCAGAATTCAGAACAAGATGTGATTTTGTTTGGCTTTGGGACAGTGCTTTGGGGGAAGCAGGCAACAAGGTATTAATGAAATAAAGCCTTACATGGAGGGAAGAGAAATAAGCCTTGTTATGAGAGGACAGAAAGGAGGTGGGAAAGTGTGTACAGTTGGGGAAATGTGATGTGGGAGTCAGAGGAGAGAACAAAGGAGTTGGTGGAGGGTGCAAGGTATGTTTATCAAGAAGCAGAGTTAGGTGAAGCTGCAGTGAAGGAGTCAGAGATGGCAGCGAGGCACAGAGGAAGCCCAGCTAGAAACAAACTGAAAACTTTTCCTCAAAATAGCGCCAGATGTTTCTGGCAGTCTTGCTGGTTGGTGAGTGTCTGTATTCTTCCTTGGATACAGCTTGGAGGAGGAAAATGCTGCCAGTCTGAATGACCGTTTATCCTAGACTGGTTGCAGGAGACTGAAAAAGGGGGAGTTTTTACTACCTTTTGCCACTGCAGCCAGGATGGCAGAGTTATAGAGAGAGACTCCCTTGAGAAAAGTGAATTTTGGACTCCGTTAGAGATACAAAAGGCACAGACTGTGTATGTGCAGTAGTTAAAACTGAAAGGGAAATGGAAGCATGTTTTTACTTCTAATTCAGTCATTTCTCACTGTAGGCAGGTTGACTAAATGTTGGATAGCTGCATTTCCAACAAGAAGGGAGCTGACACTGTATCTGTTGTACCATCTGTTTACCAGTTACCAGTGTACTGGGGAGAAGCTTCAGCAAGGAGTGGGAAATCTTCCAGAGTTCACAGTTGTGTTTAACTGCTTGAATGCCAGCAATATGAAGTCAATGCATTGGCAAGCCTCCTGTGTTCTGAGCTAAAACTACTGTGTGTAGCCTCTCCTTTTCAGCTAGTGAAACTCTGCCAGTTGGGTGCTTCTCCTTGCACATTGCCATTGGTGGCAAAAGAAAACTGGCCCCTCCTAGCCAGGCTGCAGCCAGGGAGACACTTTCCATACCTGTCTTCTAATTGTTCTCTGCACAGGGAGGAGGAAAAAACCCACCTCAATCCTGCCAACAGCGGTACCAGAATGATAGCTGGAGATGAATGTCATTTTTCTATAGCTGGTGGTCTGCAGGGTGCCTTGGTGTAGCAGCAGTGCTGGGTTGCCAGTTTATTAATGAACTGCTTGTGTGAAATTACCAAACACACCATAACTAAAAGCTGAAAAGAAACTAGCAGCAGCAATTCAGCCCATCATCCTGTTGCCCCTGGTCTGCAGTTATACTTTCAGACTGAGAAAAGTAAAAAAGCTCATGAAATCATATTTGGGGAGTTCTGCTTTGGTTTCCTCTCTCAGCTTTTTCCATTCCAAACCTGACAAAACCTGGTGACTACAAAGTGGCCTGACTGAAAGCTGCAGGTCCTCTCCAGCCTTTAAGAGCAGAGGTTTCAGTTTCAAAGTTCAGTGCAGAACTAGACACAGAGCATGAATTTCCTAAGAAAAAATTGTGATACCGTAGGAGGAATAGCAGAATTAGCTTCAAGCTGATAATGGTTTCAAGCCCAGGAAGATGGTACTCACCACCTTTGCTTTCTGAATATTTAACTTCCTTATTAAGTCAGTGCAGCTCAGTCACTCTTTGCCTCTGACTCTGAGTGTCAAAACTTGGGCAAACTCACAGTTAAACTTCAGTGAAACAGTTTTAATCTCGCACAGATCAATTTCCATTGTGGTCAGTTTTGCATTCTTTGTATCACGTCTTTGTCAGGCTTGAGGCTGTCTGCTTTTCCCTTCCCTCCAGCCTAAATTTCCTTAATGCTGATTTATCTTGACCTAGAGACATGTGTGAACCCTCCAGATCAACTCTGTTGGTTCATATAGTCCAGATAATTTCAGACACCTGCAATTCTTCCTCTTATCCATAATGAGACCCACAGTGAAGAGGACTCATCTGTCCTGCAGAATCTCTGGGGCAGAAATGAGCTTGTTCTGCTTGAGAGCTGCATATTGGTGGTTAGTGAGCCACTGAGCCCCAGTTAATGCCATCACATATGCCCCTGAGAGGCAGGGCATATGGGTTTTTTGCTTGACATTAGAATAACAGAACCAAGCATCTTCTAGCAGACTCAGGACCAGGCAGAGTGAAGTGATGTCTGTCTACAAAATAAATTGAGATTCAAGTGATGGCTACATGATGTAATTTATTTTAATACTTGAAATTATGTGCTGGGACCAGACCTTTTAAGAAAAAAGGTATATGTGCATAGCTGTTCCTGAGGCTCTGCTGTTCTAAGGAGATAACCTAAGTAGGCTTTTAGGACCTGTCATCTTTCTTACTTTTCCTTGAGCAACTCTAAGTTCTCTGCCACCTGAGAGAGACCCTTTTAAAATCACTGGAGCCCTTTGATCTCAGATGCTTACTGTTGCCTTCTGCACTGTGTTAACAACATGCAAAAGCTTGCAGAGTTTTTTCATGCCAGTCTTGCTTGTCGTTTTTGAAAGTGCAAGTAAGCTAGTATCTATCAAGTTAACATCTCCCAGACAAGGTTTTTATGCTTGTTTATCATCAGAAACCCCACTCATCTTTCAGGTGAGCACCAAGCAAAGTACTGCATTCACACAGGAAAGCTTCTGTTCCCTCTTGATGACTTTGCTAGGAGAAGCTAGTAGTTATTCTTGCTCCCAAGGCCCATGATTTTGATGGCCATACTGTGCGTTTCACTACGGTGTTTGTATAGTCAGCCCCTCTGCATCAGCAAAACAGCCTGCTTTCCTATTATTTTTTTCTCTACAAGAAATAAATCAAGGCAAACCAAAAGCCTGACAGCAACCTTAATTGACAGCAGGTTTGCTGTGCACTATCTGCCACTTCTGCAAGGCATGTGGGCTCTCAATGCATCTTCATCAGGTTAATCTGTTTTTTTTCCCTCAAGGAGCCACCTGAGTATTTGGTGTGGAGGCCTTTGCTCCTCCCAGCCGGGAGAGACTGCAACATTTGTTTGCAGGCTCTCGGCTTTCATTCCTGGTCTACCTTGCCATAACCCAGGATTCTGTGTGTGTGAAGATGTGTGTAATTGCTCCAGCACTTAGAATTGCCACATCAAACCCCTCACCGCCCAGCCACTGAGGCATGTAAGTTGAGAATTCAGCCAATAGAAAAGCAGGTTAGAGTTGTGAAAAAAATCCTCTTGTTCTGGTACGGTCACATACGTATGGTTTGCTGCCTGGTATATATTGTGGAGAAGGATGGTTTGTGGTTCTCTTCTTTGATATGCTTTTAATGTAAACTTACATCTGATTATACAAATAACTGGAGCCAATTCCCCAGCAGTTGTCCACCTGTCCCCTCCGAGTCCTCAAGTGACAGCAGAGGAAGGGAGTCTCTGTGCCCATGTGCCGCTGCCATGGGAAATGGGTTAAGGTGTATGCACTTGTGCCGTTTGGTGTTTTGCACACCCATGAAGCTGCAAAAAATTCTTTACGGCCTGCTCTATATAGTTGGTTGCTCCTGCTCTGATCTTCCTTACACATGGGCACCTAACTGAGCAAAATGGTGGAAGAGACTTGCCCGCACAGTCACAGCGCTCTCCCCAGGTGCTTGCTGTGGCCATTCCCCGCTCCCCAGAGGCTGCCCTGTGTAAGAGCGGTCCTCTCTTTCCTGCGGGGTGCCGAGTACACGGTGGGGCCGTGCCTGCTGAGGCCCTCCCGCGCCCCGTAAGCTGCCCGGCACGCTTGTGTCCGGCAAGGCCTCCGGGGCCAGGTGAGGACGCCGGCAGGGTTCCGGTGCCCGGCCGGCAGAGGCAGGGCAGGGGCAGCGCGGAGGCAGCGGCTGCGGGTCTGACGCAAGCCCTGCCCTGCTCTCCTCCCCTCCCCCTGTCCGCACCGCTTCCCCTCGTTACGGCAGGGTGGTTTGATTCATGAGCTTTCTGCAGGGCCCTTTGATTCATGAGCTTTCTCTCGGCTCGCCGCTGCGCCGGGTGACTCAGAGCACGGGCTCTGTGCGGGCTTCGTTAGCGGAGATTAACGTCAGCACGCACCTTTGTTTGTGTGAGGTGCCTCTCCTCCCGCCGCCTCCCCTCCCCGAGCTCCCGGCCTCTAGCTGCTGGCAGGGCCAGCATCGATTGGCAGGCCCACGGTCGCGTCCTTGCCCTGTCTCAGGTTGCCACCAAGGTGGGCAGGTTCCCGGAGATGCGGCTCAAGTGCCACCAGCTAGCTGTGATTGAATCTGGAGTGCAGGCTTAGACGTAAGCCAAAACCGTCTTTGTCGCCCAGCTAGGCATCCGCAATTGTGTTCAGCCTCCGAGGGGAACCGAAAATACTCATGTATGGAAAAGGGGTTTGGGGCGCTAGTCCTGCATTCAAAGGAGCGTGAGGGTAGGGCAGCAATGGTGTTATAATCAACCTTCAAATTATAGCATCTTGTAATGTAAAAATGCCAGTCAGCAACTTCCAGTGTCAGGAGACCTGCAGTGACCCAATGTTTCCTTCATGTTGGGGCCACATGTTTAGCAAGGTTTTTGCTACTGCCTGAATCCCTCTAGTTTGCTGGAGTTGCTTCCTGGAGTGGAGAAGACAATTTTTAATGAGAGAGGGAAGGAAGAGCTTTGGTTTTCATTTTTTCTGTGAGCAAGGGGGCAGTATGGAGATGGGAATGGTGTATAGCTTTTGGAACCAGTGAGGGAACATGGGGGCTGATCTCTGACTCCTGCTTCTCCAATCACAGATGGTTTAATTTTCTAAATCTGGCCTAGCAAACTGTCACTGAATGCAGCTGTCACACCAAGGTGCTTTGGCTGTTTGTAGCCAAGGTGCTTAATCCAGTTCTGATGAGCTCTTCCTCAGCAGGGGAAGTATTGTGCCTCCTTGAGCCTTCTTGGTCTGTCTCAGTTATGGGAGGGGTGAGAGATGCAACCAGAGATGCAGTCACTTCCACTTCTCCCCACTGAAGCTGCTCGGGGAACCACAAGGTGCTGGAAAGGGGCAGTAGAAGGAAAATGGTGCTTGATTATTGCTTTAGCTCACTCAGAACTGCCAATCTAACACTTCCATCACTGCTAACATTAAAACAAACAAACAAACAAACAGAGAAAGAAAATGCAGAAATACAGAAATCGAATAAATATTTGCCAATAAACCAAGTAAAAGAAGAAATGGGGTACTGCAGGAAGTAAGTGAGACATAGTCCATGCTGAGAAGCACAGCCTGTTTTAACAGCCAGCAGACTGAAGTTTTACTGCCTAGCAGTCCAAAAGGAGCAAGGTAAGCATGCTGCAATAGCAATACAGACTGTGCTTCTGCACCAGCTTTAGGTGCAGATTGTGAGCAAGCGAGAGAGCAGTTGGGCTGTACAGCCGAAGTTCAGATATGTAAAGTAACCAGAGCTGCTTACAATGCATCAGAGAAAAGTTTGGATAGTAATGCAATAAATAAACAATTAAGACTGAATATTACACATCAAAACCAGTCCAGCAAGCTGCTTGACCACCAAGCACAGAGGGAAATACATGGGTATATTATCAGATGAAGAAATAGATGCACAAGCTGCCTCAAGATGAAATGGTACCTTTAGGTGGCCTCCGAAAGGACAAAGCAAATAAAGCTTATGTAGATAAAAAGCACAAAGAAATTTAGACTTCTGAGAAGGCTTTGAAATCAGAGTGCTGCAAAATGGCAGCTTGTGCCTTATTCCACTGGGCCTGCAAACTGGACAGCAGGCTTTTGTGCTTCAGAGGGACATTTAGCAAATCACCAACATTATGAGGAGGCTGTATTCATTCTCTAATAGATGGCAAACAAACAGAATAGCTTCTTGAATCTTTTGTCCCCTAAATGCAGGGTGAGGTAGTTAAAGTACAAGGATTTCTGGTAAGTGTTTATGTAGTTGCCTGGTTCTGATGCTGTATTTCAGTTGTAAGTGTTCCTTCCTTAGCAGTATCAGATTCTTTAATAACTAAGAATTTGCTCTTTCAGTCAGAAAATTGAAAGGGTAGGAAAGAGCAGGGAGAATAAATACATAGAAGCCTGCTATTCTATTTTTGTTTTCATTGAACTTTTGAAATCAATTTGCAAACAAATTTCCCAGCAATTTTTTGGTGGAAGTTTTAGCCTGTTCTTCTGAAAAGCAGTATAGATGTAATCATAGGGATGAGACACAACCTGACTCTCTGTTTCTCAGCTGGAATATTTTACCTGCTGCAGAGATTTCTTCTTCAAGATTTTTGATAATCTGACTTTTCTGAAGACTTCCTGGAAACAAGAATTTCCATGGGGCTTTCTGTCCCATTCTTTAAAAGCAATGGGAAAAAAAACAAAAAACAACAAACCTCAAACAACTTTTTGGAAACCCTTATATTTCTGTAGAAACACATGCAAATATGAAGTGAATGTTCTGTAAAGGTTCAGAACAAATTATAAGTGAAAAAATACTAAATAGCAATGCTAGAGGTTACTGAATCGAGTGAAAGAAGTGGAATAAAAGATGACATGTCTTTTGATGCCTTTTTGTAGCATCATGAGAAACTTCAGTGGGAAGGGACTTCAGTATGTCCCTAGTCCAGCTTCCAGGTGAAAGGAGGATCAGCCCTGAAATGAGACCAGGTTGTTCCAGGCTCTGTCCAGTTACTGCACAACCCCCCTGGACAACTTGTTCCCATGATAAGGTATTACCTGTACAAGTCTCTTGTTCAAAGCCAGCTTTTTCTTCTGGATGGGGAAATAAAAAAAATATATATTTAAGTATTCTAATGAAAGTGCATCAGTCACCCCTGGAAAAACTCCTGGGGAGCAACACAACACAGCCACATAGCTCTTCTGAGCTAAATGAGTGGCTGCAGCCTTGGTATAACATGGGAGCAGACCTGTTGAACCTGGTACAGGATGCCAGATCTCTGAGCTCTAAAAATGTGAGGGTTATGTAGTCTCATGGAGAAATGTGTATGTGATTACTATAGCTGTAATTGGTGGCTTTCAAATACTATTTTATTTTGGATCACTATGGATATTCACGTAGAGCTGCAGATTCTTTTATCATGGTATTTGAAACAGCCTTTCCATGACTTGCTTTTGTGGGCCTCTTCAGACTAGCCTGTGGATCTATGCACAGTTCAAAACTATTGCTAGGACTCTTCACCAGTTTTTATGTATTTCTTCTGCTGATGTGTGACTCATCTGTAAATATGGGGAAATATTTGTTCTGTCGTTCCTCATTGTTAATGCTGAATAGAGGGGGTGATACCTTAATCCAATTTTTTGCAGTAAGACAAAGGTAGAATTTTCTGACTCTTGACCCAAGTTAGTAACTTCCATTTCTGCTGCTTCAGTTCTTCAGAAAGACATTCAGAACTGGCTTGCACTCATCATGTGGTCCTTCATGTGTATTTGCAATATTTTGTACTGCAAAACTCTCTTAGCTGCGAAAATATAAGACTAAGATTTAATTGTAAATACAATTGGTCTTTGCAGGATAATTTCCTAATTCCAAATATCTATCTTCTGTGAAAAATAAAATGATTTGAATATTCTGATGAAAATATGCCCTGTTTTTTATTGTCTTGTTTTATCCTTTGGCTTTTGTTTTGACAAAATGCTGCATGAAATACTTCATAATATTAAAACCTAAAAGGAATGAGTAATGAATTCAAAATTCTGTGTTTATTAGAATGAAGCATTTAATTTTCACTTAATGCAGACAAGGTAACTGTAGAATGTTTCAATTTTCAGTTTCCTGGAAGGAAAAACACCTTCACCAAGAGAATAAATGCTGCCAAATTTGTTGTAGATTTTACTGGGACATGCACAGAGGTGCTAGAAGCTTGGTAGAATCAGCAGAGAATGAAACAAGTTAATGCTTGTAGGGTTTCATTGGTATTCTTTACTTGTAAGCAAAAATTCTTTTCTCTGGTTTTCCAGTCATTTTTTACTCTCTGGTATACATGCTTTCTCTCTCAGATGCTTACTGTATTTTTCTGGAAAGGAAGCAAGAACAGGAAGCAAATGCCTGAAAGTTCTGATTATTAGTGAATGTCAGGCAAAGGAAATATGAATGATGTGAAATTATTTAGGAGCATCTTTCTTTAGTAATTATGAAAATCAGATGGCAGAGCCAATCCATCTGATTGGGAATATGAGAATATGTCTAATGATAGGAAATAAGTACTGTATCAGTACTTGCATTGCCTTTCTCCACTCATTGCTCAGTAGAAGAAATTTGATGACAGTACAGTTAATAAAAGCATTTAGTCTTTCTTCTGGATTTTATACCTTGACTGCATGAACATTGATAACATAGTTTTTTTATATCTTTAAGGATCTGATACTTCTGACTGAAACTCAAATGAAAGCTTAGATCCAAATTTATACCAAATTGTGAAGCAATGTGCAGTGACATTTGGCTCTGGGACAAGAATTCAAAAATTAAGCCTTATTAAAGTCTGAGAATTTATATAACCTGGAAATATGAGAGAAATGTATAATATCAGAATATGGTATTTAATTGTAGGAGTAGAGTTCTGTAACATGGATCAAGACTTAGCTCTTTGTCCAAATGTATTAAGACAATGTGTTTGTAAACTGGCTCATGCACTGCAGTATGAAGAGGTCAGGGTAACTTCTGCAGAAGTTTATCTGTTCATCTATTGCCCAGCCTCTGTGAAAAGGTTATACTCTCCAGAACTGTCTTTTTTAAGTGTCGTATTTTTTGACAAGCATGAAAGTCTTTGGAAACTCCATTTATGGTGTGGTCTTCAGTGTCCTAAAGAGATTTGGACCTGCACAGATCAGCATTCCCAGGTTCTGAGCAACACATTTAATACCCCTGGAGCAGAGATCTTATGAATGCTTGCTAAATGCTCTGTAGCAACAGTCTGCTTACCTGCTGCTGAGAGGGAATCATTGGCTTTTTCCAAAGGAAAACTAGTTTCTCAAATAGTTTATGAAGAGTGACCTCTCTGCAAAACAGCCAAGTACAAAATTTGTCTCACTCTGACATAGTCACTCCTTGGTTAAATTCTTTTTTGTTGTTTCAGAAGAATTAGAAGAAAGTTTTCATAAATACCTAGTTTTAAGCATAGGTATATAGCAAGTTAGAAATTATTTGGGGAACTTGTCAGTAAACTTCCTTGGACAGAAGATTTCTCTGAAATCCAAATATTTCATTTGAGAAATGGGAAAATGGGAATGTACATGACAGTATGTTGCAGGAGAGAAAGACGTACAGGAAATGAAAAAAACAGCTGGTGGAGTCACTTGAAAAACATTGAAACCATCTTGATTTTGTCTGGAACAGGTGTAGGTGCAGTTGTAGCAGACAGTGATGGGCAGAAGGAACTTGTGCAAGTGGGGCTTTTACTTTGAGGGACTGAGAACATCAGTGGGCTGTTCCATGATGTGTAAAAACCCCATTTTTCTTTTTGTCTTTGTTATTGCTTCTCTGATATTCTTTTTACCTCAGAAACACTAGATTTTGGGGGTTTTTTTCTGTTTTTAGTAGAGGCCTAGTTAGAGGGTGTGGGGCAGTAGAAATCTGCTTGGAAGGCTGATTTGAAGGGGCTACAAAGAAGAAAGTAATATTCAAACTTGTCAGAGGTATAAAGAGATTGATTAAAGCCCTTCTTTGAGTTTCTTAAGTACAGCTTTTATGTAATCTCATCATAAAAACTTTTGAACAGAAAATGAGGGAAGTAATGTTCAATAGTATTCTTTATTCCATCTTATTTCTTTGTAGCTCAGTTACACTGGCTTAATAAAAGTTGTGGGGTATTTTGCTTATAAGAAAAGTGGTAAACTTTTGAGAAAGAACTCAAAATTCCACCTCATTTTGCAAATATGTTTAAAAGAATGACATTTGGAGATGTGGTATTATCTCGTCAGAGCTTATATGCCACCTACATTTTACTCAGATTTTATTTTGTAATTGTTGTCATTAGAGCAGGGATTTAAGCAGCAGGCTCTTATTCCCACATGAAGAAACTTTTAGTCTTGGTTAGGTAAATCTTTATTTTTTCCGTAGTTTGTTTTGTTATATTTGCAGAACCAACTTTAAATATATATTTGTGGCATTAAACTACCTATGCAACACAATCTTCTGGATGTAGAAGGTATAATTGAATATCTCAAAGTTTATTATTAAATCAACACACTGTTATTTTAATTGTACCTTAAATTGATTTAATAGCATGCTTTGCCATAAGGAAATACAAATCCAGGATTTTAAAAAGCATTTTCTTTTATTTAACTTCGTAAATCATGAAGAAAAGTTTGCTGATGCTTTTAAAGTATTATTAAATTCTGAAAATATGTTCTTCAGGTGTTCCTCTTTGAATTGTATTCACAGAATATGGGATTTTTTTCCAGTTTGGATTTGTCTCAAAAAATTGTTTGTGAGCTATAGCTGATGTTTGCAGACATACTGCTCTTTGAAAATAGCTCCCAGCTAGACTTTCTAGTTATTTGACATATTCAACATTAAAGATACGGGTATGCATTGCTATTCTCTCTCTGCTTTCGTAGAGCTTAATAGTTACATGTGCACACACAAAATTGTTGTTGCTTTCCTGCCTGTCTTCAGCAGAATTATGGAAAGTAATTGTGTCCTTTTTCCTATGTTAGATAATTGTGTAATTACTTGGTGCTATTCTCAATGCACATAGCAGGATAAAAATGCTTTTGTTTGTCTTCCAGGTATAGAAGCACAGGCTGGAAGAAACCTGCTTTCTGACAGTAAAACAGATTAATTTTGAGTATGAACACATGGAAGAAGATGTAATTTTATACAATATTTTTATACAATCACTTTCTGGACCATTGAACAATAAAAGCTACAAAAGGTGCTTGCCTAAATGAGATCAAGTGGATTGGACTGACTGATGTTAGTAAAGATCATTTCTCTCTCACATTGCAGATGAGTTTCAGAAAAGCAGGTTTTAGTTTTCTTTCAGTTACTTTTTTTGTACTTTAACAGGCTAGTACAGTAAAAGAAAATGTGCTTCCATATCTAGTTTAAAATTTGATATTTCATCTCCAAATACTTTCTGAACAGAAACCTGATGTCTTAATTAGATTTTTAACTATCTAGACTCATAGACCTAGGAAATAAATTTTTTCTCTACTTCAGCTTCTAATCATCATCATTCCAAGTTAATTATTCCAACTTTGTTTCCAGATGGTTTTGGAATCTTCTTCCTCCACTGATACTGACAACTTAGATATTGTCGATTTTAACTATATCTAGATCATAGGAAGAGGATTATCCTTTATGAGGGCAGTTTTATCATTATTCCTGGAATTCAGTGAAACTATTAGATTATTTTGCTTACAGTTAATAATCAATGCATTCTTTTCTTTTCATACAGCCTGTATTTGCTGCCTCTCTTCTTTACTGCTCATTTACATATTCTTACTAATTTTTTTTTGCCAAGCTTTGTAGGTGATGGGATAATTGGGCTCAGCATTTGAAATTTTATCTCTCTGGATGTCAGAAAAACTTAGCAGAAGTCATCAAACTATAGCAATGGGTTTATATGATGAATAGATCTATTTTTATTTTATATTTGTATTTATTTAGATATATATGTAGTGAAGTTGCTTGCTGGCGGAGCAGTCCCCTGAAGGCAAGGCAAGCAATGCATACTGTAAACAACTCTACTTCTACTGCACTGTATTTCAGAAGCTCCTTGGAGAGGCATAAATGAATGAAAAGTATCTTGGATGCTTTCAAGAATTATAATTCTTCCTTTGTAGAAACTAGTGAATTGTTTGAATTTGTGTTTTCTGACAAAGAGACAGGTGGTGGTTAGAGGACCATTAGACAGGACAATTTGAAGGAAACATTCTCCTTCCCCAGATATTTTTCCAATTGGCAAAAAAAAAATCCCAAACTAAGAAAACCTGAAAAATCTGCAGTATTTATTTGCTTATTCAGATGAAATTTTGATTATTGAAATTGTAATATCAAAGAACCCCTGAAGGACAGCTGGTCCAACCCCTACTTAGTAAGACGCAACTTGGAAATTACATTGTGTTGCTCAGAGTTCTGTGCATCATTATTTCCACATAGAAAATGCTGCTTGTTTTTACTCACAAAGTAATGTGCTATAAATTGGTAACTTTTAAGTAATTGCAGATCTTTTCTCGTATTGGAGCTCTGATGCATCTAGAGGTTCTTCAGTGCTTTTCTGCCTTTGACAGACTTTGGAAATTTTGGCAATAATAATGTTGAAGACAGAGAGTATTGAAAGTGTTGATTAGCGAGGAAAAAGGCTATAGCTTTAGGGTACATGAGTAGTATTTTAACAAATAAATACAAAGAAATATGTACACTTCAACCCTTATTATAATGTGGTTAATGTGGAATATTATTTAACTACAGGATAAAGGTCCAAAAGAAAAGGAAGGTAAGAAAAAGAAGTAACTGCACAATACAGTGGTTTTTGAAATGAAATTACTTCGTTTAAAATAGTTATCTGTTACAAAAAAATCTGAAAGATTGGCATGTAGAAGTAATATAATTTTTTAAAGCCTAAAAATATATTGCTCTTTGTTATGAAAGAGAATATTTGATTCTCCTGCAAAATGTCTCTTTTCTTTTTCTTCTAGACCTATGGTAGATGTGATGGGGGTAAAATATTGTCCTCCCACAAGTCTATCAATTAATATCCCGATTACGTTGGTAGTGTTGACTGCTTTGGAAAAGATCCAAGGTGATCACCACGGTGAGACAAGCTTGGACCTACTTCTGTATTGTCATGGGTTTACCAAGGTAGACTATTGGGGCTGAAACTGTGAGTGTTGTTCTCCACAGCCTCTGGGCTGGACCTACTATGTGCCCCAGGTTCCTTTGGAACCCTGTCTTTGGGAAGCATTGGCCCCAGACAATTAGTTTAACTCAATTATTTCCTTGCAGTGGTCTTGCAATAGCCTCTTACTGCTTCTTCCTTGACTTCCCTTTTTGTGGTCCTAGAAAGGGGTAAGCAGATGTGATGGGAAAAATGGCCAGACTCCTCCCTGCATCTACAGTGTTCCTGGTGGAGTAGGAGTTGTCATGTTAGTATCCGTTTGGACTGTTTTCTAGCAGGGAAGAAAAGGACACCGTTCATCTCAGTGGACTGTGGAGAAGAATAGAAAGAAGGGTGAGATCTTAGATATATATTGCTAGGAAAAGAGAAGCCTTGAACTTAAAGGTCAGGTGTAGCACCTCAGCCACAAACCTCACCTGTGATTTTGGTAAATCACATAATCTTGAAACTCTTATCTGTGAAATGTGACAGACATAGCTACTTCACTGAAACACACTGTGGGTAAAGATCATTCACGTGAAGGATTCGGGTGTTGATATGGCATTGATGGGATTGACAAAATTAATGTAGTGAGAATCCCATTGCTTTCTGGAGTAGAAGCTCTATATTCTAAACCTTTGGGAAGGAGAAGGAAAATTGCTTGAAGGAGTAGTGCCTTACTGTAAGTGGAACATAGTTTACTGGATGATGAGAAAAGGTCAAAGAGAACTAATTTAAACTTGTGATCTTTTTAGGATTCTCTTTGGCTGATTTTCTTTAATGTGTTAGAAGCGAACTTCCCTTCTCCTTACAACTCTGAAATAGAGGCATAACACTACATGAAAGAACATAAAGACATGTCTTTCTACAGCAAAGCTTCTATAGTTGCAGCATCAGATATTTTGCGGCTTGTGATTTCTGGAATGTGTTGCAAAATCATTGATGCTTTTTTCCTTGTAGATCCCGGGAATCTTTTGTCCATCCCTTGGGAAAGTTTTGGTCAGTGCAAAGCTTAGCATAAGCTCAAGTCCCCTAAGTCTTTACAAAAACAAGCAAGTTTCGTTTTAGAGAATGCTGGCGCTGTGTACTACTCTGTACTGTCATACATGAAAGTTGGCTGTGTGCCTGGAAATACGATACTCCTGTAAGGATACACAGTGGCTGGTGCAAGGGAGAAAAACAAGGTCGATAGCCTCTGCCACTATCCGGAAGGTCAGCTTTATTCACAGGACAGCAGCAGGTTGCTTCAGCTTACTTATGTTAACCACCTTTTCAGTCTTTTCCTTAGTGAATAGGACTATTTAAAACTTCAATAGAAATCTGCATTCAAAGAAGACAGCTAACTTTTTATTGCATAACTTAAAGATATCACTGATCTTTCTCCCTCCCCCACACAGCCAGAGCTGTCAAATTGAAAGCATTTTCAGTGTGGAGCACAAGCCTACTCCTTTCAAACCTCATCAAAATTAACTTCAGAACACTTTTAGAGGAAGAGAAATGCTGCAGAGAAACAGCTGCAGCATGTTTGATCCTCCTTTCTTTTGGGGGGCCCGTGGAACTGTCAAAGCTTAGATCTCTGAAAGGTAGTGATTATTAAAAAGCAAAATTGAGCACAGCTAATTGTGAAATAACTCTTTCTTGATTGGGCTCTGTTCAGTAGTCATTTGATGGAGGTAAGCAGATTTACAGAGGAGGTTGCTTTACTGCTGGAATGGATTCTTGGAGTGTTCATATGACATGTGTTCT
This sequence comes from Trochalopteron elliotii, assembly GCA_024734555.1. Lineage (NCBI taxonomy): Eukaryota > Metazoa > Chordata > Aves > Passeriformes > Leiothrichidae > Trochalopteron > Trochalopteron elliotii. Next base: position 1,816,813 of record JANPWX010000097.1, on the reverse strand, counting down.
CCAAGAAGAAAAGTTTGAGCAAAAGTTTCATCCATGTTAACAGAAGTGCTGAGAAGAAAGGTTTAGCTGCATTGGTCAGTAGGTTACATATTCAGCTCCCTTGCATAAGTCCTCCTGAATCAGTTTAGAGGAACTGCAGAGAGGTTGCTGAGCGATGAAGGATTGTGTTGATTGACATTAAACTACAAAAGAGAATATTCTGGATGCCTTGCATCTCAGCTTAGGGACCATCCTGAGGCTTCACTCCACCAGTTTAGTCTCTTGCTCTGAATTGCCCTCTAGGGCATAATTTCCTCTCACATGTACAGCATACAGAGTCTAATAAGAACTGCCCTTCCCAAATCAGTCACTTGTGTTTCTTCAGCAATAATGCTTCTCTTTTTGGAGTGATTCTTGCCCTTTCCTCTTTCAAGGAGCTCTCCAGCCAAGAGATGTCCCCCATATTACTTGTTCATGTCTCCTCACATTACGTGAAGCGGTACAGTGCATAGTGTTTGCAGTTTTTCATGCTGTCTTGTGGTGATTTTCTGCAGCTTGTCTGATCAAGAAATACTATTAATGGTGCTACCAAATATTCTGCAGAAGGATGCATTCTAGACATGAAAGACTCTACTTTTTGAACTACACCCTTGTTAATCTATACTAAGTACTATTGGAGAGAAAATTCACTTTTTTTTTTTAAAGATTGCAGCAGTTTGATTTGGGCTTAGAAGAGGACGGCAGCATGGGTTTAGATGGGGAGAGGTAGAAACAGCTGTTTATTTTGAAACAGATCCCTCTTCTGTGAATTAAGACATGACACCTCTAAGTTAAAATCATAACTTTTGATAGATAACTGCTTCAATAATTTTTTTATTTAATAGAAAGATTAATGTCTAAGAACTGGATTAATATCTAAGAATTTAAGGCATATTTACATAGCTGGTATCTGTAAGAAAACATCAACAGCTGGGTGTATAGCACAGCTGTTCTTTAGCTTTCCAAGGCCAAACAATTTTGGTTAGTGGAATCTTGCCCAAGATACATTACTAAGCATATATTGAGAGATAAGGAACAGTTAAAATTTTCCCTTTATGCTTTAACTTTCTTCTGTTATTCTAAATCCATCCAGGTAATTGGGTAGCCATTTGGGTTGGGATGGGGAGTCCTGCATGAAAGGTTTGGTATCTTACAGGGCAGTCATTCATTTCTTTACAAGTTACATGTTCAAGGACAGTATCTACAGCTCAGCAGTGACCTGGAACAAATTCTCCATCATGAGGGGAAAAGAATGCTGCCCAAATGCCTTCCTAATGAGAGCAAAACCGAGGGAACCTGAGACAAATTCCAAACCTGAGTTACAAAGCAGGAGAACCAGTGGGGAAAGTGAAGCAATAGGAGCTTGGCAAGAGGCAGCAGAAACCCTCCCTGAGTGCATTTGCCTCACAAAGCTGTTGAAATGTTGCTCCCTTTCTAGGGATAATGGAGCAGCCTTTTCAATGATGGTTGTTGCAAATAGCGTGGCAGCCGTGATGAAATATAACCCAGGCAGTGAACCAGAGAGAGCTTCAGACTTGCTGGAGTCTAAGAGAGGAGGGACAAGCACCAGAAATGACTGAGAGCATAAGTGGTGTGCTGAAAAGAGCTGAAGGACATCCAGTAATGAGAAAGGTAGAAAATGATACAGAAAATTTGAAGTAAATAATGGGCCCCAAAAACATTTTGAGAAGTTTTTCCTAATAAAACTTTCCAGATTCACAAGAAGTTTTGTGAACCAGAGCATTCCATGTGCCAATTAATCCAGGAATAGTGTCATATGTTATGACATAAGAATCCTTAAAGAATTTTTAAATAATTTGGATTATTTTTATCCATCCAACCTATGGATAATTCAGGGAAAGAAAGAGTTTTCTCCTCTAATAAGGTACAGGTTTTATGCTTGTAAGACTTACTTATGGTCTCATGTCTTCCAGAAGCGTTCTCTGATACCTTGGACAGAGTTCTCAGGGCTTCTTCCACTGCCATCCCAGCAATGCCAGAGCTCCTTGCAGTCTGAAGTATAGTTTTCCATGCAATATACCCATTTTTATGCCTTCTAATAGAAAACTGGGCTCACCATCGGAATGCGTAGAAAATTTATGGTGGGACTGAAAACTGGCTTGAAGGTTTAACATCCTATGAGCATTTGCACTACAGTTGTTTTTACTGTGTATAAAATGTAATGAATGTGCTCCAGCTCACAGAGTGGTAAACAATTTTACTACATTTACAGAAGTAGCAGAACTGAACAGATCATAAAATATTCTGTTTGATTTTCTAAATATTGCATTAATTTTAAAATCATAAAGAGCATGGATATAATGTCACTAGGCTTTTCCTTCCAATGCATTTCACAATTCAGCAAATTGTGGATTTCACATCAGCTATTCCAGGCATCCTGAAATCTTGGTAGTTTTATTATTTATTATTATTTTATTATTCTCAAGTATAAATTAAATTAATTTTCCTGTCCTGAGAGGCTATGAAAATTGGCAGGGCTTTCAGGTTGATATGAAATACACATTTAGTAGGTCTCAGGATCAGACCAAGGTTGAAAGAATACCAAAACCACAGGCATTATAGTATGACTGTTTGAATATTTATATTTTGTTTTACTGTATAGAATAAATTTTAGTAACAAAACCTGTATTCAAGATGGAGAATTGGATTATGGGATAAAATTTCAGTGTATATGATCTCGGTCAGATGAACTTTGTTGGAAGCTGGTGTGACACTGAATTCGCCCTTCTGCTCCATCCAAATACTAGTCATCATTTCCATAGTGTGTAAACGTTCATCTGGATGATGACATTTCATTCCCATCTTATCCCGGCTCACGTTACTGCTTTGGGAATATCTATTGTAACTCTTATCCTTCCGTACACTGTGCTGTCGTCACCGCCGCTGTGGCTAATCCACTACTATTTGGCAAGAAAGCTGTTTATCCGTTCTGCGGTAGGGTAGATAGCTGAAGTAAAAGCTGGAGGAGGAGGCACAAAGCGGGGTACATTGTGTTTGTTCTGCAGCTCATTAACATGCTAGCTGAGCTAACGAGGAGATGACCAAGTGTTTTGGTCATTAGACTAATTTTGTCATGGGGTTTGATGACATACTCCCAGATAAACTACAAGGATACTGTGACCAGAAGTAGCTGGAAAGTAGTAAAGACTATGTTCCTGTAGATTTCATAACTATCCTGCACTTTTTCCATAGTTTGTCATGTGGAGAATGACTTACACCCTGAATACTAACCTTGATCCACTTGAGTTGCTGCATTAAAGTAGGAATGTTTATGGCTCAGTGTCTCAATTTCCTCCATTTTCAACTATGTTTGTTTTGGCTGCTAATGGCTCAGTCAGCAGCCATGTTTTGATACCACAAGCCCCATTGTTACATAGGGAAAGAAACAAGCCAAGGGCGATCCCATTTGAGGAACAACACAAACAGTATTTACCCCACACCCTTACTTCTTTAGAGTTTGAGGTTGTTTGGCTTTTTTCATTCTGTTTTTTCAGAGTCTGTTAGTTTATTTCATTAGCTGTTTGTGCTAGGAAAATAAACCAAACCAAAACTAATTGCTCTATCCACCCTCAGGAAAAGAGAGAAAAGAAAATTATCAAGGGAAACTTGATCCATCTGTCTCTCTAAACGCTAAATTAGCAAGTACAAAAGAATGGACTAAAGCTTGTTGCAACTCATGTAACCATTTACTACTTCAAGTGTATTGCTTTCATTTGATTCTTCTTAACCAGGAGCTACTCACCATGCTCTACCTCCTTGTGTTCTTGCTCATTAGCAAGAAATCATAAAGCTGTGACCTTGTTCAGTAATTGTGCATTTGCCAATTTTTGAATGAGTTTCCCCCCAGACTAAGTTGTGTCTCTCTTGTCCAGCTCAGCCCTGTGATGGCAATGGTTTTCATTCTGCTGTCTTCTAGGTAGTTCTTGGGAAGATGCACTATATTCTTTCTATCTAAGCATTTATGGTTGAGAGCAGCCAGTGACTGACTGCACCCAAGAGGCACTGCAGGAAGTTAAACAGCAGGAAGAAGCAGAGTTTTATCTTATTTTATTTTTGTTTGGCTTATTTTTTTTTGTCCTAACTCTGATAAGGAAAACTGAAGTAATAGTAATTTGGGGAAGGATGCAGTCCTTATATTTTATTCCTGTGTTACTGGTTGGGAATGATGAAGACAATTATGCAAGCTTATGAAGAGGGAATGTCTAGAGATTTTGCTAAGGACTTTCACGAGGTTCACTGAGCTTAATGCTGTGATAAACAAATGACTATTTACTACTGCTCCTAAGATATTCCTTTCTGAATGAATATTCATTGTGCCAGCAAGCAGCTGTGGGCATAACTGGAACTTCTGTCTAGATTCAGGTTTCTGTTGCAAGCTCTGCTGAAGCTTTTTCTCCTAAAAGAAGTTTCACCTTTTTAAAGCAATAAAAAATGCTAGGCAAGCTTAAGATTCAACAGTTTAGCTCAAGTGAGATCTCAAACATTTATTAGCATTAAACAAGAGTATTAGGTTCTTCCTTCTGAATTTCTCATGGCCACAGTATGCTAAGGCCTTACATTTCAAGGATATTCTGCTTGTGAAATTCAAATATGAAAAAGCATTATTCTGTAATTCTTTTCCCAAATAGCCAGTATTTCGTTACTCCATCACCTTATTTATGGAACTAAATGTTCTCTAGCATTTTTCAAGCTTCCAATATATTTTAAAAATCTTTATTGTTAGTCTTAATATTCCTAGCTATTTGTGCTTCATTATTCCTTCGTGCGCTTCAAGTACCATCATTACATTCCTTTGACTTTTCTTTTTAGAAGTAACAATGCTGTAGTTCTGTGCTCCCTGTAATTTTTAGAGCTCCATTTTTGCTTGCAATTAACTTAACCAACTTGTCACTCAGACTTACTGGCTTTGAATTTTTTTGCTTAATTTTGCATAATGGTACACACTCCCCCTGAGCCATCTTCATCATGTCTTTAAAGTTTACTGAACTTTCACAACTTACCAACCTTATCACTAATAAGCTTTGTCCAGATTATTTAATTCTTAATTTTCAGATAGCGCAGTTTATTTTATTCAAATTTCTAGCTGAATGCCCTTCAAGAGCTGCATTAGATGATAAATTGCAATCCTCAAGCAGTCCCTAACTCTGAGCTCATCTCTGCTGTGTAAAACATTTTTAAAACTCTTTGCTTTATATTAACTGCAGCTCAGAGTGCTGTGAAAGCAGAGCTTCTGTAGGACTTGGAGCAGTGTTCCTCATGGGATCTTTGAATACTCTGTTCTTCTGAGGTAAATTTAAATTAGATGCATTTTCGAACCTCTCAACAGTCATTTGTTCAGCAGTCCCTGCTGTGGCTCCTTCCTTCATTCAGCACTTTCTGCACAAACCTGGGGGTGAACTGCAGTGGCATAAAGGTCTGCTCTGAAGGTAGTTATAATACTCAAAACTAGATGAAGGCATACCCAGAGATTTGGCTAGAGTTCACCTCTTTTGTGGTTTAACCCCAGCCAGCAGCCACATCCCACTCAGCTGCTCTCTCACTCCCCCACCAGCAGTACCGGGAAGAGAATCAGAAGGGTAGAAGCTGAAAAGCTCATGTGTGGAGATAAAGACAGTTTAATAGGGAAGCAAAAGCAAGTACACAAACGAAGGAAAGCAAGGAATTAATTCACTGCTTCCTGTGGGCAGGCAGGTGTTCAGCCATCTCCAGGGCCTTGTTGTGTGTAGTGGCTCCTTGGCACTGCACATGACAAATACCATCACTCCAAATGTCCCCCCTTCCTCCTTCTTCTCCCCACTTTATATATTGAGCATGATGTCATGTGGTCTGGAATGTCCCTTTGGTCAGTTTGGGTCACCTGCCCTGGCTGTGTCCCCACCCAACCTCACCCCTGACTTCTCACCAGTGTGGCCTTAGGAGAAGCACAGGAGGCCTTGGCTCTGTGTAAGCCCTGCTCAGCAAAACGAAAACATCTCTGTATTATTAGCATTGTGTTCAGCACAGATCCAAAACACAACCCCATACCAGCCACTGCAGAGAGAATTAACTCTACCCCAGACAAAACCAGCTCAAATTCACTGGCCTGAAATAGGCCTCTACTCTCTTGTGGTGATTTACAAAATAAGTTTAGTTTATGTTAAACGTGACAGATCAGGGGGGCTATTTGCCAGCTAAGGACTAAGCAGAATCATCTTGGAGTTGCTTCGCATGTGCTTTTGTTTAACTTGAAGACTATTCCTCTCCCTCCAACTTGTTGTGTAAAAATATATGTTTAGGTCACTAGTAGGGTTCTTCAGGACTCCATGCTCGGGCCTGTGCTCTTCAACATCTTAATAAATGACTTGGATGCAGGACTGGAAGGGATACAGAGCAAGTTTGCAGATGATAAAAAATTGGGAGGAACTGTTGAGTCCCTTGAGGGCAGGGATGCCCTGCAGAGGGACCGGTACAAATTAGAGAGATGGGCATTTGACAACTACGAAATTCAACAGGGGAATGTACCAGATTCTGTACCTGGGATGGCACAGCCCTGGATGTATGGACAGGCTGGGGAATGAGATGCTAGAGAGTAGTGCTGAGGAAAGGGTCCTGTGTATCCTGCTCAATGGAAAGCTGAAGAAGAGTCAGCAGTCCCCTCGCAGCCAGGAGGGATGCCAACCCCGTCCCCAACCCTGTCCTGGGGTGCATCAGGCCCAGCATTGCCAGCCGGGCAAGGGAGGGGATTGTTCTGCTCTGCTCTGCTCTGCCCTGGGGTGGCCTCACCTCAAGTATTGTGTGTGATTTTGGGTGACACAATGTAAAAAAGACATTAAACTATTAAAGGGTGTCCAAACGACAACCACAAGGATGATGAAGAGCCTTTAGGGAAAGATGGAGGAGAAGCAGCTGAGGTCACTTGGTCTGCTCAGCCTGCAGAGGACTGAGGGGGGACCTCACTACAGTTACAACTTCCTCATGAGGGGAAGAGGAAGGGCAGGCACTGATGTCTTCTCTGCAATGACCAGTGACAGGACCTGAGGGAATGGCCTGGAGTTGTGTTAGAAGAGGTTTAGGCTGGATATTAGGAAAAGGTTGTTCACCCAGAGGGTGGTTGGGCACTGGAACAGGCTCCCCAGGGAAGTGGTCACAGCACCAGCCTGACACAGTTCAAGAAGTGTTTGGACAATAACCTTGGGCACATGGTGTGACTCTAGGGGATGGTGCCATGCAGGGCCAGGAGTTGGACTCGAGGATCCTTGTGAGTCCCTTCCAACTCAACATAGCCTGTGATTCTGTAATCATATCCTGTTTCTTTTCTGCAGAGCTAAATAAGCTGAACTCTCTTCAGTCTCCTCTTGGGATGTAAGCTTTCCAGTTCCTCTGCTTTTTGTAGCATCATTCTCCTGTTTGACTCTTTCCTTCTTATATGCAAGTAACCAGAATTGCACACAATATTGCAGATGATAAATATGTATGTCAGATGTCTCATTTGGCACACTTTTAAATCACATTTGCCTCTTTCAGGCTGCTTGATCCACTGTTGTCTCTGAATTGATCCTGGGATTAAACCTCTCCCCACCCTCTCCTCTGTCAGTTCCAAACAATAAATTTCTACTTTTGGGTTTTGAAGTTTATTACTTTGTTTTCATGTTACTGCATTTTATACTGTCTCTGAACACTTCAGTCTTTCCTAAATGATACCTCAGTCACATCAGTATTGGTCTTTTAAGCAGATTTCATCCTCTTGTGCATATTTTCATGGCAAAGTTATTATAAAAAAATGTTACTGTCAAGATGAGGTCTGCAGGAACTGTATTAGACCTTCTGCAATTTGGAGTAAGGCTTTCATGGTATCTGCTATAGCTGTCTTCCCCCATGTAATATAAGTATCAATCTCCATTTTACCAACTTCCTCTCATGGCATCCTACCAAACACTTTGTTAAAATCTGATCTACTCCATTTTATTTCTCAGAAAATTAGCTACCCTCCAAAAGAAATAGGCTATTCTGACACTACCTGCCTTGATAAATGATAATGCATTAATTCCCCCTTTGTCTATCCCTTTAATTGTATGGTATGTTGGTTTTAAAGACTTTTATACTACTAGCAACGAGCTAATAGTATTTTAGGCCTTAACTTTAATTTGCAGTGACCTTTCTCACATGTTTTGCTTTTTTAAATGCAGATGCTATGCTTGTTGTTCCCCAGTGATACATGAAGTATCATGTCTTTCTACAGAGGGAATTCTAGAGGGAATCACTACAGAAAGAATTTATTGTATTACATTTATTGTTCTGGATTTGCAATTTCTTATGTCAGGTGTTTTAGTGTTCTGAAATGCAGATTCTCTCTTCCTTACTTTGCAAATTGCAGCAAGCACACTTAGATTTCTTTCCATCTCAGATGTGGCATTCTCTTTTTTATGTTCTGTTCATTTCTATAAAAAAGTGCTGTATTTCAGTTCAGATCTGGATTACATTTAAATGTCTCATTGGTCTATGAAATCATACAGATTATCTGCCTTATCCATTTTAAGCAGATGCAGGCATTAGCTTGTAATGGCAGAAATTAAGACTACAGGTATGGTCATCAGCCTGTTTGTTGATGACAGCAAAACTATCTCTATTAGACCTCATGTAATATTTACTGTCAATTGTATTAGTAAGTGCAGAATTTTTAGTTGGATTTATACTGGCAAGAAACTGATGGACTCTTCATAGTGTTAACTTTTTGACTATGAACATGTTCAGTTGTAACTAATTCACTGTTGTGCTTGTAAGCATTAAAGTGTCATTGCTTTGAGGTATCTATAGGAAAGGAAATTAAAATCTTGCAGAGATAAATTTGACTCCCATGTGTTGGGGAAGTAGCGAGAATTGTTACTCATTGATTTGGCTTCTCAGAGTGAATTGTGTTCAGGCCTTCTTCTGGTCAATCTTTTGTCTCCTCCTTATTGGCAAATAATTGTGTATTTCAGTAATACGTAGGTGACAGACATGGGTCTGGATTAAACGATGATTTGTTTGGCCAGATTCCCTGAAGGTCTTTGGCTGTCACCACTCTCGTGGGATTAAATAATTCAGTGAGATCATAAAGATGGTATGTTCAGTGTTATCTGTATTTCTGAACAGGCTGTCACCTCTTATGCCAGACGGAGGGGTTTCAGGGATGTGTGTTTTCACTTCCATATATGAATTACAATGATCAACTTAGCTGTGATCTGGAAAGCTTCCCTTTTTGTTGCATAATGTTAACTTTCACCTTAGCTGTTAAGACCCTCTGTGATAATAAATATATATAGCTCTTTTATAATGGAGGAATTACTGCTTTCAGTGAGCAGTCTTTTACAAGTTAGCTTTTTTAAAATTTAATGTGCTTCTTTTGCTGTGACAGTTCAGGTCTTTGAGATCCAGCAAGTTCTGTGGTACTGTGTATCATGTGGCCATCATTTAGAGCTGTTCTCACGTGCAGCATCCGCGTTAGAGCCAAGAATTCATGTAAATTATGTTTGGAGATTATGTTCTTGCTGACTTCTCAAGTGATTTGCATGGGACCCCCTGGAATTTCCCCTGGAATTTCTATCAAAGACTGTCTTTGATTGCCCGTGTGTAAATGAAGTTTATGACTCAGTTTCTGCGGTAATTTTTCGACAATACATAAATACCTCTGTAATGCACACTAAAACCAACTTTATTTAACACTTAGAGACTGAAACATGTTTTACTGTCACTTTCTTTTTGCCTAATGCAGTTATTGTTCAATGAAGTAACTTTAAAAATATGCAGTGACCACATTTGAGTCAAATACCAATCTTGTTGGATTTCAAATCCCTAACTAAAGGAAGAAACATCTGGTATGTGGGTGGGAAGCCAGTACCTAAAGTAGTTCTTCCAGGAGTTCAGAGAAATAGGGAAGATGAATGCACTTAATTTTCAAACTGTTCTGATACGTGAATTTCTCAGGAGTGTTACTTCTGTCAGTAGTAATTCTAACTCTTCAATTAGTTTCAAGTAGCAAAGACCATTATTTTCTAATTTTTTTTCTGCACATTTATATAAACATCTAGAGAAGTTACAGGATTTATTTCTGTCTGTCTGGTTATAAGTATTTTTTTCCTTTCCAGAAATTTCATTCATGTGTTGACATTAATCTCCTGGGTGTTGGGAGATCCACTTGGGAATTAGGCTGAAGGCCATGTGCCTGTTTGCCGTTGTCCAAGAGCTTGTAACTAAGTAGAGGGATCTTCAAAGTGATCTAAGAGTAACACAATGCACGTGGTAACATGTTTTGGCATTTCGAGTCATGGGGATGTAACAGAACCCGACTTCCGGATTTTTTTGTTTCTCTGCAACTACTGGAACTAGAAATTACTATTTTCTTAACGGTTTTTCAGTCTTATACAATCACCTGACTCACCTGACTTTGAGAGCTGGGACTTGATAAAGTTGTTAGAACAGCTGTGATAAAAACACTGCACTGTGTACCAATATGTTGAGAGAAGGATGTTAAAGCAGGTTATTTAAAATTTTTGTCTATTAAGAAATTTAAGACATACAGATTATTGTCCCCGGCAGGGGGAAGTTACTTCCCAATTGCAGTACTTCTTAGCTATTTATCTTCTTTTAATCTGATTTTAAACTTTTCTCACTGGCTGGCAGTAAAAGTTATATCTTCTGTTTTAAATTAGACTGCTTTCCTCAAAATCAAGGATGCTATACATATTTATGCATAGCATAAGCAAAATAAATAAACAAAAACAAAATTCAAAATAATAATCTTTATAGTGTGTTTTGCAGTTAGGTAATGGAAAAGGAAACTGATTCTACAAGGCCGCAGTATGAAGCACTTTTCATGGCAACAATCCTCCTTGAAAACTTGTAAATAAAATCTTAAAATTTTGGTTTTCTTTTAGGTTTTGAAGAAAGCAAACAAGTATATTTTTTTTATTTTCTTTCCTACTATTGCAAATTTGTAAGTGTTTATCATACTGATTTCAGTTCACAATGGTGCAACATTAAGTTATTTCAACTTTTTGAAACAATTTGGAAACAAATCTTTAAACAAAAGAACATACTGTTTTTTTGTGGCTGTTCGGTTACAAAATCTTGAACTATTTAAAAGAAATATTTGTAATATGCTGCACAACTGCTGTGGATCATTACTAGTCTGTTTTAAATTCTTCAGCCTCTTCAAAGACAGATGTTTACCTAACTTGTCCATGTTTTGAGGTATACTGTGTAGGGATATATTCCATTCTCCAGAATTTGTTGTGATAAATTCAAGACTTGTTATTCTCTTACTTTTTTTTTCCCACAATGCATTTTTTCCTCTGTCTTTTGAAGTGTATGCGTGAATTGGTATTGTATGCAATTACTTGGAGTTTGTAGTGTCCTAAAGGAACTAACATGATTTATATGTGCAAAAGAAAACTATTGGTGGAGACAAATGACTTTCCTGTCATGTTCCAGTACAGTTTGTACACCTTTCATGAGGTCTGTTTTATGCTCTTCCTGAACCTTGACTTTGCCAAAAGTCTAAAATAAGAGTATAAACCTCTGTCTAAAGGTTTTTGCTTTTTCATTCCCTGTTTCTTTTTATCCATCCCTCCTTCAGTCTGCAAAACGAAACTGTAAAGCTGACTATTTATGTAAAAAGCTTGTTAGGACAGTTTACTTCTACTTCTGCTTTAGTACAGCTAAGCCAGAGTTCAAAGAATTTAATCCTTCCATTTGGACAAATGGGTTTGAAAATCCACACCCCAAAGTCAGTGTGAGTTTAAATGTTACTGAAATGGGAGTTGGATTAGGATGCCCAAGGTGCATCTGGAGAAAAAATTAGGAAGATGAGTGAGAGCAAGAAATAAGTCAGACCCCTGAGGGTTCCAGTCATGTATGTATTTAAAACTATCAAAATTTTCAGCAATTCTGTATTAAAGCTGAAAAAAATTCTGTTTTTTTAAATTGACAAAGCGAAGTTTTTGTCCTGCTTTTATACACTGACTTTTTTCTTTCAAGGATTCATTTCTGTGAAATTAAACTACATTCTTCCAAGTTCTTGGCCTGAGACAACTTGAAAATTGGAGTCAAATTCTAGACTTGGTTTTCACTGGCACTGAGGAAGGGGAGGAGATGGGGTAAAATGATCAGTCTTGGGACGAGTTAAGAATTTCCTTTCTATCTCAAAGTCTAATGGGAGACTTAGATTATCTGCTGCTGTCCTGGTTTAGGGCAAATTTGGGAGGAAATTTCAAAAGGGATCCCTCTAGAAAGCAGATTCAAGTGGCCTCTCCCTATTGATTTGGGAAAAGATTTCTTTGGAGAAAAGTGGAAAAAGCCTGTTCATTTAAGAAGCAAAGTATTCACATAAAAAATGAATAATATCAAACAATAAAACCTCTTGCTATTCTGAAGAGATGGCAAATTCAGAGAGAGTCCTTTTCATGGGCTGTGGCTCAGCTCACTCAGTCTCCTGTCAGTCCCTCCTGTGCTGGAAAATGCTGCATCCTGGGCCCTAGTGGGACACAGGTGTGAGCTCCCAGTGTTTTTCTGGGTTTTCAGTCCAGAACAGGGCTAGGCAGTTCCATGAAAAAGAAAAACCACAGTCCAGGGAACTTCTCTGCCTCAGCTAGCTAAAAACTAACTAAAAGCAAAGGAGAACACTCTCCTGCTGTCTGTGCTGCAGACAACACAGTCTGTAAGCTGAAATGATGAAGCTCTTATCTCTATGTTTTGAATACAACTGCCTCAGACTTTCCACCACTTCTTTTTCTCCCCCCTCCCCCTTCACTCTCAGATCTTGTTTTAAAGGTGCAAAACTTATTTCTGGGCTAAACAAATGAATGGGGATACAATTCAGCATCATAAAGTCACCCCAGGACAGCTATGAGATTTTGAAAATTTCTATTTTCCAAACTAATGGAGGATGCTCTGGGGGAGGGAGTTTACACTGTCTTGTGCAGAAGCTGTCCTAGTTTGACAGAGATCTGAAATGTGTGGATCCCAGCTCCCATGTGTGAGTGATGTAATATGGTCATTTTCCCCCATGTATCTATTTTTTTTAGAATAGCTCTAGTAGAGGACGTTTTAATGGATATTCTATGACTAGAGGCTTGGACATTTTTTCTGAAACAGAAAATAAATTCATTCAATTCACCTTGGGAAGTAAAAAGAATTTGAAGTGGGTATTGAGATTGAAGCATGATGTGTATGTGTGCTCTGACAAGTCTCTCACCAATTTGATATTGAGTGAAGAGATGGGTGACAACTTCTCAAAAGTTGTGAGTCTAGCCCTTGATTGCCCTTCACTCTTGTAATGGTTCAAAACAAATTACATCATATGTGTGAGTGGCATATTTTTTGTTTCAATACAAGGACAGACTAGAAATGAGAAAGAGGGTTTCTTGTACTGGAAACTTTTTCATCTTTCATCATCTCTCTCTCACAAAAAATAAATAAACTTCAAAGCTAGTTTAATCCAGGCACAGATTTTTTTTGTTATTCAGCAAGTGAATGAAAGATTCAGGATTAAGTCCTTAATTGTAACATTATTTAAAAAGTCCAACCTGCCATGAGAAGTGACTGGAGATGACTACTGACTAAACTCTAGGAAGAAAGAAAAATTGCTATAGTGGGAGTGTATCTAAAGATTTTAAGAGAGGAACCTTTTGGTAGACAAGGAAGGTAGATTTTTTATACTGAAAATGGCCAATGTGAAGCTCCAATTTGTAAGACTAAAATTGAAAGATAGGTTTGCCAAGCCTTTAGAATTTAGATACATCAAGTTTTGCATAGAAGGCTTAAAATTGTGTGATATATAAGCAATACAAAACCAGAGGTATGGAAGTATCTGTATAGCTTTTAGTAGTTGAAGTAATTTAAAGTTTTGTAGCAAAATGAACTTTTTATTAGTTTTGTGTGTAAATAGAGATCATTAATTTTAAGTGAAATTGTAGAATTGAGAAAAGTAATCTTTCCCTGAGTTATTTAAAACCATTTTTTCCCAATATGCTTGTTAAAAGAGAAAAACTAAACAGATTAACCATGTTTTTCCCTAATGGCCATGGAAATTAAGCTTGTTACATGTTTCGCGTTTATGCATGTAGTGTGTTACAAATAAATATGAAAACATTTCTCTTTCCATGAATAATGTGCAGTCCAAGGTCCTGGGCCTGTGGAGATGCTTACGTGTGACTCATGGAATCCTCCAGGACGTAAAGCCAGCAGGGACATTTGATTGCCTTGTGTGATTTGTTTTGTAATATGAGCGGTTTCATGTTACCCATCTCAGCTGTCCTGCACTGAGAAACATTTGTTTGGGTAAGCAGATCTTCCAGAGAAGTGCTCAGACATGATTCAAGGATCTCAAGGGGTGGAGAGTTTGTTGCTTCTCTTGGTAGCTCATTCCAGTGATTAATCATCTCCTCTGTTTAGAGTTTGCACCTTATTTTCAACTTGCATCTGGCTTCAGCTTTAAGGCTCAGGGCTGGTTCTCTGCTGGCCAGGCTGTCCCTCTTGAACTATGAGCACCATGAAATGTCTTAGTGGTTCTGGTGAAACACGTCCTGCTCTCACCTACATGCAGAACTCTTGGTGGGGTGTGCTTATGCCTGTGTGTGCTTTGAGATAGAGCAAATGTTGCTGTCCTTTAAAGCAGGAATTAAAATCAAATGTTCCTTGCAGTAGGTTAGGAGAAGGATCTGTATTTTTTCTGTTTCCTATCTACTGTATATTTTTGCAAAGACCAGCTGTGACCTGGCATTGAATGGTTTTATTACAAAAAAAAAATGGGCTTTTCTTTAATCTGTGATAATTAAAAGCAGCATTTGCTTTTCACTTCTAGAAAAAGGGTTAAGGGGAAACAATATTTCTGGCTTTGCTGTTGAGCGTTGCTTGCACATGCTTGGTGAAACGTGAATCTTACCCAAATGTATCTTAATGGTACTGTTGTGTATGTTACAAAACCTGTAGGACATGCCCTTGGCTGACTTGTACTGCATGTATAATTTCTTGAAGTTGATGTCTGTATTGACTCATCAGAAGATTCATTCTTTGTTTGCTTTCCAGATGCACACAAAGACTTTACATTTTATATTTGCATGTTCTTGGTTACTACTTGCAGTCCTGTATTTTTTATGGATTCTAGGTGTCAGGAAGGCATTTCCTGCATCACTTGGTTTGCTTCCACACATCCTGCGTGAGAATATCCTCTAGAGAGTGAGGGGCTTTTGACTCTTGAATTAAAGCAATTTAGTTTTTTTAAAAAACTTCTCTTGAAGTCCGATAATTTCTTTTAAGATGAGGATGTTAATCTGTTAAGGATTGAGTCATCTCTAATCTGTGTCAAAGAGAGGCATGGCTGCACCTGCATCAGACATGAGGCATGCACTCGTTGCACATTTCTGCTAGAGGTAGTACAGATCTACTTAAACCTCCTGGAAAATCTCTACTTGTCTATACTTTCATTGTAAGAGACAGTAAAATTGTGCTTTTTTGCTAATAACTGATGGCACATATGGTTCATAATGTACAGCCCAAGCAGAACAGACACTGAGCAATAGGTAAGTCATCTGTGACACTTCACTATTGTGTTAAGGTATTACTGAATTTATAATCTTGTGTATATGATTAGCTTCTTTTAAGAAAGCCTGATCATGAGATATATTGCTTGAAATAATTTGTGCTATTTTTGCATGGATGAGAAGTTCGTAATGGTTCTCAGTTATATCTGAGCCATGACACTACAAGTGATCTGCAGAGGTATAGACAGCCATGAAGCAGAATTTTGTGGGGCAGCTGCTTGTGCCCACAGTTTTCAGTAGACTTGAGGTAGTTTTACCTCATGGGCTGTCTATATAAAAATAAGCCTTGCTGTGCCACCCATGCCAAGGTATTCCTTAGCCCAGTCTGAGGCAGTGTCAAATGAGAGAGGCCAATAGAATGCTATTCAACAGAAGTTTACCACAGGAGTTTTTGGGGATATAAACTCCTAGTAGTAGCTTGGTTGTCTCATATGACAACTTGGTTCCTCTTCTGGCCTCATTCTTAGGAGGAGCCAGAACAGGCATGGGGTGAAGTGGAACTTACGGCTTCCCTACTCTGCCCTCCTAGGATGCCATCCCAGGAGCAGATGTTTTAGTAGTCCTTTGCTGGTTTACTGTCTCCTCAGCTAACCTGCCAGGGATGTGGAATAACTGTGAGTTCCCTTGTGCGACCCACTACAGTTTGCAGATACCAAGAATTAAGGATTAGTCATTGTTATGTTCTTTAAAGACAGGATCTGGTCTTAAATCTTGGTGTCCGTAATTCATGTGAAGCTGTAGTGCTGCACCTGATATACACCATTCCGGTATGGGAGCATGAGGTATTTCCAAATCCCTGATCAGCCTGGGGATTGATCAGATGAGAACTGGCTGTTCAGAATTCCTTCTGCCAGTGTTTAATTTGCATATTTTTGCCCAAGTTACCCAAGTGTATATTTACTGAAGTGTCTGCATTATTTGGCATAACTAATTTTTAAGAACGTGATGCTCAGGCAAGCTGATGTTTTTTCTGTTCTAACATGTGGTTCATAAATTGGGACCCCAAATTTGACATGCACAAAACAATTATTAGTAAAATGTTGTGTTCATGTGATGTTCCACTATCTAAGCTCCGGTACAAGGTTGAGTCCTTTTGTGCTCTGAATTGCACAGAACATAATTCAAATGTCAGTTTGTATTTCAAAGAGTATACACTGAGGCACTTACTAACAATTTGCTTTCAACTCCATTGTGTTGAAGGCCTGCCTGTAGAAAGATATGTTATTAATTAATCATTTATAACAAAATCGTGGAATTAGGCTGTGCCACATCAAAACTTCTCCAGCAAGAGCAGGCACCTTTATAAAAACTCACTGAGAACATTGCTGAAGAATGTACTTACAAAAGAGAAAACTGTATGCTACATGATGTGAGACATCTTGTCAGTGTATTTAACATACTGCTTACAGTTGGCATTTGAAATTAATGGAAGCACAGAGAAGTATGGTACACATCAAGGCAGTTTGTGTGTAAAATGAGTATTTTAATAACTACTTGGTTTTGTCCTTTCTGACAGTCCTGTGGTCTTACCTGTTTTACTTTGGGGTTTTTTGTGTTTTGTTGGGATTTTTTTTAAACTTCTCCTTCTTCCACTTTAATCAGTGGCAGTTGAAAGCAAATAATGTCCAAATGTCACCTGTTTTCGGTATTATGTGATTAGTATGCAAACAAACACATCAGAGCAATCTCTGTCTGTGATAGTCTCCTGGCTTGCATTTCAGAAGTGTTTGCATCTCTGTTATTAAAAAAAAACTTGACTACCCTGTCTGTATATCCATGTTAGGGCTTGGAAATGCATAAGAAGGGTGGAGTTGACTGAATTATTTGCATAGAGTATGGGAAAATGGAGCCTTGAAGTTGGAACCTGAATTGCTTCTGTTATTGCTTCTATTATTGCTTTTGTTTGCTTCTCTGCATTTTAACTAGAGAAATGCTACTGCTTTCTGATGGTGTTTCTCTTCCTAAAAGTTATTCAGAATTTTAACAGTTAGTACATCACATGTTATATACTCAGTGGTAGAGGTCCTTAAAATCAAACCTGGTGACTTTCAGTAAGACTTCTGTTTAAATCTACAGGCTTTGGGCAAAAGGCTTGTATGGATTTCCTTGGGTTTTCCTTTTGCTGTCACACCCATACCTGTTGTTAGCTGGAACATCATTTAAGCTGCTCAGTCTGTGAGGTGCAGTAAAAGTTGTGTTCCACCATAGACCAGCATGTAACAGCACAACCCTGCCCAAAGCAAAAACAGGTAATGGCCCCCTTGGTTCTTGTGGAGAGATGGCTGTGGCTGGATCTGTAGCCGGGATGTGGGGCAGCAGGAGGAGCTGGAGAACTGCAGAAACTGAATATGGGTTCTAGATCTGGATCTCCTAATTATGTGCCTGGGTGAAATGTCTGTGGAAAGGTCTTGTGGATCTCTCACAGTGCAGCAAAAATGGTCTCCTGCTTGCTTCTCATTCCTCAGTTCCACAGAAAGCTAAACTTGGATATTACTGGAATTCATTAGGATTTTGTCTTGGTGGCGTGCTTTCTATCAGTTCTTCCCTTGAGGAATGCAAGCTGTAGCACCCCAGGGAGGCTGACAGGACTGTGTGCCTACACTACTAATGATCTGGCTGATTAGTGACTACTAATGAGATGACCAGTCTCTGTCAGGGCCACATTCTGCTGTTGTTTTGACATTAATAGGTATGAGATAGCTCTTCTACAGATCAGGATACTTCTGATACTTGATAACTGCTGAAACTATTTTAGAAAGGAGTTCTCTCTGTTGAAGAACAGGATGGGTGGAGATACCTTGTTTAGCAACCATGGGCTTTACAGAAAGTATTATTTTCTGCCCATAGAGAAGTTTGTCATGGAACCTTGCTAGATAGCACACTCTGTCTGAGAAATAGTTTCTGGAAGCAGGAAGCTTAAACTGGAGGTGAAGTAAGAGGGAGATCCCTGCCAAAGAAAACAAAGAAGGCGTTCCTATTTGAGGTGCAGGCCAGAAGGTCATATGGATTATCTGAGACGTGCCAGGACACTGTCTTGGGAGTGATTACATATTTCAGAGAACATGTTCTTGCTCTTACATTTACAGAGACACACAAGAATAATTATACTGCCCACTTGTTGTTTCCTTGCTGGAATTGAGATGAGGGGAATCTAGTAAAATTACTTTTTCTTCAGAGGCAACTGAACTTCACAGATTGGACACATGGCCCTAAATCAGTTTTGCCTGAATTTGAGGAGATTATCTGTAGTATTTAATTGGTTCAGCCCATCTTTGATGTTGCTATGGTTATTCCATGTTTTAATATTTTTAGGAGAGAAAGAGTGAGGGACAAATTCTTGTCAGTTTGCCTTACAATAACTTCACTGTAAGGACAGTTGTGATTTTCCTATTGCTGTTCATTTACCAGACCTGTATCTCACACAGTGTGTGCTCATGTCTTTCCTGTTCTGCAGGCACTACTGTGGGAGCTGTCGTGTCCATTGTTGCTAGCTGCTTGATCCAGATTTTCAACAGTTCATATAACACTGAAAGCTGTATGAATGTTTTGAAACCTAGGTTTCTAGGTGAAACATGCTTACCTGAGAAATTCAGGCTGAACCTACCTTTCCAATATGCAGACATTTTATGTATTTGGAAGACAAACAAAAAAAAAGTGTTTTGAAAAAAAAGTGTCTCCCACTCCTGCTGTTAATTAACAATTGCCTAGGCAAAGAGCATACCTCCATGGTAAAACGTGACTCACCGTGGGTAATGAGCTCTGTCGTGTTTGAGTAAAGACTTTTCATATAAGGCTGTGTTAGCTTCCAGCTTCCTTGTCCAGAGCTCCCTTGTAATCTAAGTGGGATTTGCATGCACATATTCAGGAAGGACATGCTACACCTTTAAACATGGATATTTTAAGTTTGTAGCAAACATATGTTCTCCAGTCTGGAGATGATTCCCTTTTCATTCTCTTGAAAGGGTTGTAGACACCTTGGGTGATGTAAATCTCAGAGCACCTCTGCTTTTCTTGAGTGACGATTGGGTAGCGGTCAGCAGTGTGGATAGGATATGGAAGTGTGGCCTTTAGGTTTGCATTTTGCTGCTGAGCATCTCTCAGCATGATTGAATCCACTGCACTGAACTTTATTGGATTGCTGGAGTTTAAATGGTCAGTAGTTAGTGTGGATTCTGGGAGCTACTGTTATTTGAGAAGTATAAGAAAAAACTCAGGTAACATAATTTAATTTCCATTTATTCTTAAGACGATTCCAGTTAATGGGTCCCACTTGCCTCCCTTGTTAAGATCTGTGTTTTGTATGTACTTTTGTGGGGTTTAATTATGGTATTCACAAATTCCTCCAGTCGGTAAGCAGAGTTCGCACATACAAAAATAATATGCTGGCCTTCTTTCAAATTATGATGAGAACACACAGAGATGGCTTCATTTGACAGTGATGAGGACACAGTCTTTGAAGCAGGTGTTGTTTCTGATCTGTTTTCCTATATTTGTAGGTTGATAAGATGAAGAAGGGGGAGAATATGGATTAGTACCAGTGCAACAGCAACTAAACCATGAAAATGGATTCGTCAGAACTGGAAAGACGTAGTGTTTGAAATGAAACAGTTTTAAGGACTGAATTTGTAAAGGAATGTGTATTGTGAACATAGCATGGAAAGGCCTTCAGAAAACCAGATACATTCAAGGCAGGCTTTCCATTCCGTTGGTAACTTAACCTAGAGGTGTTTTGCAAGAAAGGAACTGGTATTAGACCCTGAAAGAGGTTTGAGTGTATCTCCACTGGATGTCAGTAAAAGTCAAGGAACAGAAAACAAAATGAGGTATTGAAGATATGTTGATCTCACTTTCAAAAATGTCAATCAATTGTTAACCACAAATTTTCAGGCAGATGAATGACATTGTACCAGGTACTCAAGTTATATGGGTTACGGGACACTTTGCCCTTGTCTTTTCAATGACAGAGAAATCTTTCCTTTTCTTAGAAAAAGTCTCAAGGTTTTTTCAGACTGTGGCCAAAAGTGAACCATAAAAGTTGTGCAACTGTGGTGTTCTTCACCTGAAAGGGTTGCCATTTGTTTCAAGCTGATTAAAAATACTACTTCCAAAGATGCCAGAAGAAATAGCTAACATACTATTTACTGTTGCACTTGTTTGTACTTCAGTAGGATTCTATGAGACGCTAAGAAATCTCAACAGTGTTTTTTCTGGAAAGACATCATCTGATATATCATAAATTACATAGATCATAAAAAGACTTAAAACCAGGGCATCTACAATGCTGGTGCCATTATTTCATTCTGCAGAAGCATCAGGAAGTGCACTGCTTACACTTTTGAAGATCTGAGACCTTAGTGGAATAAGCTTTGAAGATCTCTCATCCCAAGAACTTTGAACTGCAGGGTTAATTACCACTGATGGCAGTATTCATTTAACATGGCAAAAGAGCAGATTATTGTGGCCTACAGAGTTTTAGTTTTAAAAAAGCTGTCCCTATTACATGCTGTATGTGTTCATGCAAAGCAATTTTATCTTAAAAAATAGCTCCTGGTCTGAGCGTGTGAACAGGCTAAAGTTTTTTTTTAGGAGGAATCTAGGATAGATGAGATGAATCTAGGACTGGATTTTATACCTGCTCTGCCTCTTGCAGTGTATGGGTTCTCCCACTGCTGTTCACGTAAAGGTTTTCAAAAATGTCTGTCAAGTTTGCTGCAGTTGGGCAAAAGGAGCTCTCACCTGATGGTGCTCCATTTTAGAGCAAGATTTCCTAAAGCTCTCCCGTCTTGAAGGCCTACAGATTGGTCAGAGCTCATTTAGCCTCTAAGTTGAATATTAGCTTTCTGGATTCTTAGCTGAATCTCTGGTAGTCTAAAGTGTTGTGTGGGTGGCTGAATCAGTAGGTGCAGCAGTTCATAAATGGAGTGAAAGAACTTTTTGAAGGTCTTAAATTCAACTCTTGATGAGGATGACAAACTTGCAGAAGCTGATTAAATTGTCAGTGATTCATTTGATGACTTAAGGCTCTGTGTTATACAGAAACTTCACTAAGGAGATCCAGTGTCATAAAATTCCCTTGGGTTTTTGTGAGTTTTTTGTTGTTTACTTTTTGTTTTGTTTAATTTTTAGTTTGAAAAGATTCAAGCAAACTCTTCCCAGTGAGGATAATCCAAAGTCCATTTTTAAGAAGACTAATGTAATATTTGTCTTTATGTTTGCCTTTCAGATCCTTCACTTATCTACAGATAACTTTTCTATTTGTTTAAAGCCCTTTTCCACATATCTGATTGAAGGGCTAGCAGAAATAGAGATGACAAAAAAAGAAAAAAAAAAAGAAGACAGCTACAGAGAGTCAAAATAATGTCTCCATTGCAAAAGAGGTTACAATCATGCACTCTCTTTGCTTTTTACTCCTGTTTTCCCAGGAGTAGTAGTCATCTGGTCAAGCAGCAGTGTACACAGGTAGCTCCAGACTGGTCAAAGCATGTGCTGTCACTTGGCTAGTCCAGCATGGATTGTTGGGGGAAACACAAGGAGAAGGAATGCCCGTTGGCACATCGGAGAGGGTGTCAGCTGAGCAGGGAAGGAAGCATTAGGAGATGTAAGTTAGGAATCCATAGTTAATACGTTTCAGTAATTCTATTTGTAAAACTGCTTCTTGGGGTCATACCTTCACAGGAAGACTGGCTCACAGAAAGCAACAGGAGCCTTCTGGAGGCCACCAGGGCCCTCTCTTTGAATGCAGATGATCACTGAGAACAATGAATCCTCCTGGGGGGTTGTCTTCAGTGCCTCCTTTGACAAATATCTAATAACCTTTGCAGGCAATCTGCTCTGGTGTTTCACTAGCTTAAGCTTTGGAGTCTTTCCTAATGTCAAGACCAAATCTTTCTTGCTAAAATTTAAGTTTATTACAGCTTAGGTTGCCCATTTGGAATACACTGAACTCTTTCCATGTGTGCAGAAAGCTCTCTTGTCTTCAAAAATAATCTGTATTACTTCATCAAGAATTGGATCAAGTTCTGATTTAGTTTCTGAAGAGCTTCTGGTAAAAATTCAGTGTAGAAGTTGCCTCTAGCAGTAGGCTATAATGCTCATCATACCATGTAAAAAGCATTCACAATACCGTATGAAAAATTTTCAGAATTATATATCATAGCCCATGGCTGTTGCTTTTTACAACTTTCTTTAAAAACAAAAACAAAAAAGTATTCTTCCTGACTCTCATAGAAAATTGTTTTTTTCTTTGGAATTTTCTAGTAAAACTTGCAGTTCGGCAGGAATGAAAATGTAACTTGCATGGAAGAGCTACATCTTACTGGCTGGTATTGGAAATGTGAGTTAAAGACCACATTAAATTACAGAAGTTAATAACAGCTTAAATATTAGATAACCGTGAATAAAGTTAATGTATTAAAACTATTGCTTAAAATATGGTAGGGAGAAGGGCTGGGTAAACTAATAATAATTCTTATAGTGTAGAACATATGTGAAGTTTGAATACCTGAAATATATAGGACATACCATGTGGCAAATTTAAAGTTGCTTCTGAGTTCACCTGAAAGGTTAAATTTTAGAAGAAGATTTTGAATACTTAGTGCTCCTTTATAATTTTTTTCCATGTAATAACACAGTCTATAAATGGATAAGTGTATTTTTGCGAGCACATTTTGGAACAATGCACCCATCCTCAATATGAACTGAGCATGCTCCTCTGCTCAGAAGGGAAGTGTGAAGTGCTGTACAGAAAATGATCCATGATCCTTTCCCCAATGCTTGCTTTTTAATCCAGAGCACAGACTTAAATCCAGAATAAATCAATGCTTAACTACTAGGTGCTAACCACGAGGCCTTTCTAACACAGACACAGTGTCATGAGCCATGTGTCAGCTGGTTCAGCCAGGACTTTTTGCTGCATTCCTGTGTTGCCAAACACATTAGCCATGTGAACTAGCAAAGTGATTCATGGCGTGGTTTTTGCAGCACCTCTGTCATATCGTTTTGGCTGCCTACAACAGGATACTGACAGTGTCATAGAAGGCTGTGGTTAATGGATGTTGGGCTCAGAGGTCTGATAAACATGCCTATAATCAGCACTTTTTATTACTTGGTTTCATGTTGTTGGTGTTGATATGGTGCCAAAGGACTTTATTAGAAGTAGGAGTGCAAAACAAGTAAAGGGAGAATCCTGGCTGTGAAGGGCTTTAGCTTAAGCTGCAGTAAACAGTAGGAAGAGGCAAGAAATGAGATAAAGTTTGATATGGGAGAATGAATCATGAAGCATGCGGTGTTTGGAGGCTGCATATATTTCTTTATGTGTTTTATACCCAGTTGTAGTTGACATGCATGACTGTACAGCCTGGAATGTGTTAAACATTTTTGAAGGTATTTAGAAAAGGGCAAGTTGGGTTTAGTTGTCAGTGCAGTGTTACCTGCATTGTTGAGGTATTGTATAATCTTGCTCATGTTTTATAGCAGGGGATGGATTATTTTAAATCTGATACAAAAATGGTTTCATGTTTGCACTTGACCGCTTTAAACATTCATAATGTATAACATATTTTCAAGCATAATCAAAGTGTTAAAATATACTTCAATGAAGATTCCTGGAACAAACAGTTATTAGACTCTTTCAATGAATCTTCTAGTTTTCTATAACTGAAACTATCCACCCCTTAATTAAAAAACCTCTGAATCTTAAAACTGCTAATTATGATAAGTAATGCTTGGTTGCTGATGGTTTGTTGGACCTGCTGCTTTTCTGAAGAGGCAAGTGTTCTCTGTGGTCTCCATTTGCTTTGAAGTAATGTGATTCAAAGAGGGCTAAGTGCAGGTGCAGTTCTAATTTTCCCCAATGGAAATGTCATTCTCTTAACACTGAATTTGAATTTGCCTGATGATGACTGCATTGTGGCAACACCTTGTGGGTATGTCAGCTTCCTCTGTGTTATGTACAGTGTACACAGGTAACAAGAAAGATGCACCTTATTCCTCTTGCTCAGGATTTAAGTTTTAAGGAACTTGAAAAACATGATTCTCTTGACCAGCCTTGAGAGTGGTGTCTTTTCTTTCCCCATCACCACCTCCATAAACTCTAAAAGCATGTCAGCAGTGTAATCTTTGAATTCGACAGTAAGAGAATATAATGGAGATATTATTGTGAGGGATGAATGCCCTGGTAATTGATTTGAGATGGCATTCGTATCTGGAGAGTCTTTTGTTTGCATGTTGTTTTGGAGTGCTGAGATTTTGAACTTAAAATGGAAATAAGATGGATGAAGTATGAGCTATGATGGACAGAGAGTGAGGGGCATCATTATGAAAAGAGCAGGAAGAAAATAGACTTTTGAGGCTTTTGTTTGTTGTGGGAACCTTAATGAGAGAACATGGCTAACAGATGCAAGGCCTCAAAGTCTATGGTGGCAGGCGCCAGTGCAAAACACAGAGACAAATAATTCTTGCTGAGTGGAGCAGAGAAGTAGGAACTTGGGAAGCTTGGAAGATGGGCAATGTGGGCTGGCAGCAGACGTTTGCCATGTATATCAGAAGTAAAAGGGGAGTTGGGAAAGAAGGTGCTGCATAGAGGAGATTGAGACAGAAGCTGTGATATTTTTCTTTATTTCTGTTGCTTTGGGGTGTGAGAATTTCACATAATTGAGTTTTCAGGAACTAAGAGCAACTGCTTTCAGTCCACACCCAAAACAAGTGAAGAATAGCAATGAAATGAGTGACTCAGAGAAATGACTGACTCTAAATCCAGCAACTGATTGGATGGAATGCTTTCTTGAGTCTTAGACATCTGTATCAGACTTCTGAGCTTGTTTTGATGCTTGCTTTTCCAAATATCTGGTAGCTGAATATTTTCCAATCCATATTTGGAAATAGTTGATTCATTCATAAGGATAATATTCATGCTGTTCAGGAAATGCAGTAGTTTGCTCACAGATCTAATTTGAATCATAGTATAAAACTATCTGTTATTTTAATTTCTATAATAGTATCAAATCATTTTCTGAGAACTTTATATGAAAACACAAGGGATAGGAGGAGCTACCTTTGAGTGACTCAGGTAAAGCAGAGGAAATGCTGTTCTTTTATTTTAAAAAGTTGATATTTAGCTAGCTGCTCCTTGTCTCAAAATGTAAAAATATTGCTAAGTGATATTTCCTTTTATTGATAAGACGGGGTCCTGTGCATCACATGAGTTGGAATTCTTCCCAGAAAAACCTCTGAACAAGAAATTGGCCACCACATAGTCTACTCTTTGCTTACATTGCAAACTTGCTGTTGTGTTTCTTGTGGGATTAAGAAGGACTCTCTGTGTGTGGGTGGGACCAGGATATAATTAAGCAGTGCTGTTAAAGGAATATCAGCTTTGAGTGATAGGACCAGGAATATTATGTGTGATCTTGTAGTTCCCCAGTGTAATTTGTATTGGGCTTCAGGTCAGAGCTATGGAATAGACCTGAAGAAAGTCACATCATTGCTTTTTGCAGTACTACTGGGCATGCACTTTTGACACAGGTATTGTCCCATCTATGGAGCAGGGGGAGAGGTTTCTCTGCCAGCTGATGATGAAATCCTGCAACCATCTGCCTGCAAATAGTGTCTTTTTTTAAAACATTAAGCTCATGTTTGTTTCTCTCTCTTTTCGCTCTTTTTAAAGAAGTTATCCATGACCTCTTCCTGGGATTAAAAAAAAACCCCAACAACAAAACAGCTTATAAAATAAAATTTTAAGGTCAAGTCCACAGAACTGAAGACGGGGAGTTTTTCGAAAGAACACATGTTAGTGGGAGATCCAGTTCACATCTAAAGTCACTGAGAAAGGTTATGGCAGAGCAGAGAAGAGAATGCAGGTGACCCCACCACAGCCACAGACGTGCCCTCCCATTTTTAGTTTGGGATTTTTGGGTTTTGTCTTTCCTTCCTGTTGCACTTTTGTTTTTCTCCTAATAGCTTCCATCGCCCTGCATGCCACAAAATAGTCAGGAAAACCAGCTTTTTTTTCTGTTTTCTTGGTGACCTTTTAAAAGTTTATAGATAGTCAGAATGGAGCTTGTTGCCATAATAATCAACTATAGAATCAATAAAGTTAAGATGGTTGCTAAGGGAAGGCCATGTATAGTCGTGATGTAAGCCTGAGTGCCACAGCTCGTCCTGTAACAAGAGAGAGGCTTTGTGGGGTGAGGGTGTGGGTGTGTGTGTGTGTTTCTTCAGCAAGGAGGGCTGCTGAAATCTGAATTCAGCTTAGCAGTGTTGATTTAATGTACCTTTCTTTGTTATGGCAACAGAAGGGAACATATCTTTTGAAATATCTAATCTTGCTTCCCTCGTTGACCTTGTTCTTGATAAACAGCATTAAATATCCTTGTAGGAAATATGCTTTAGTGAGTGTGCTAGAAGTATGTGCAGATCCATATAGCTGCAGAAGTGAAGAACAGTGAGGTACTTGTAATACAGACTGAATTAGCCCCTCACCTTTTTCCCTTCAAGTTCACCATTTCAAAGGAATCACCCCAGATACAGCAGCTTTGATGTTGTGAGAGGTGAGTTCTCATCCTTGGCCGCTTTGGAGGCTTATCTCAGCATGTAAGATTTTTCTATGGTTGTAAAGCTTTAACTCAACAGCTGCTGTACTTCTGCTCTTCATGATGGCTGAAGTCATGAAGACTTCGCTTCAGCCCTGCCATTCCCAGCAGATCTTTTGGCCTTTTGGAGGTTTTGGCAGCTGGTCTGACTGAGAAGGACTAGATAAATGGCCTTACTAGCTGGGCAGTGGCATGACTATGGCTAAAGAATCAGTTTTTGGGTGCCTGCATTTTCCTAGGCTTTGTGGTGTTCTTGGCTGCAGCTGGACCATCAGACCATTGTGTGTTGAACAATTGCTAAACAAAATGGGATTTAAAAAAACACAATATGGATTGTCAGCCCAAGGTTACTGCACAATCAGAGTGAAGTGTTAAGTCATAATGTAAATATTTTTACTTCAGGTGTTTATATAAGTAATATAGAGAACAGGATATCTCAGAGGTGTTTAATGAGAGAATTAGGAAGGGTTCCCTTGAAGGCCTCCAAATCAGACCTTGCTTAAGGTAGCAGCATTTGCAAACCACGAATATTTGGCAGAGGAAAGAAATTATTTAATTGATTTCCGGCTCTCATCACGAAATAAAAGCCCTGGAAAAGTGCTAGCTACCATTCTTAGAGAGACCAGCAATTCCATCACCATAGAGATTTATCCTCTTGAGCTGCTGTTTTCCTGAGTCAGGGTTAACACTCTGGCTGGGCTGGCTACTGCCAGTGCTTGTATCTACCTTCCCTTTACAAAGAGCTTTTGCTCCGGAAAGGTTGATCAGTCAATCTGGAGGTCAAACAAGACATGGAGAACAAATATCACTTTGCAGGTTGTTCCACTGATGGTAATAGATGGGTATTAGTGCTACGGTTTTCATCATGCCTAGTCCCAGTCTGAAAAATACAGAGTACTTCATGGACAGGAGATTTACAGATTTGTGTCGAACAGGGTTATAAAATTGCCTGCATATGCAAGGTTTGATTAGTACTTGTCTTCCTTTTTTTTTCACTCTTGAGGTTTTAATTTTTTTCATTAGGTTGGTGTGAGTCACTGTTGGTGAGAGTGCAGGAAGGGGTGTGTTTTGAAGAAGGGAATATAAAGGCCAAGAGATAAGATGCATGCATTCCAGGTTCAGGGAGTATATTTTGGAAGGTTTTGGCTCTACAAGTGACAAACTGTAAATACAGTATTTTCGTATTACAAGCCAATGGAGCTTTACTCTTTTGTGTCAGCTGTCAATCAGCAGTCCTTGAAGAAATCAGTTTTAAAGATTTCACAAAGACTTAATACTTCCCTTGTTTTACTGAATTTGGTTTTTTGTTTCGGAATTTTCTGCAGCGCACCTTGTCAGTATGTTGCTTATAAATTATATTGCTGTGGGCTGGATGACAGCACAGAGCACAGCTGGAAAAGACACACTTTACAGGCTCTTTCCTTGCCTTAAATATGCTCTGCAGGTTTAAGATAGCTT
The DNA here is from genome assembly GCA_024734555.1 of Trochalopteron elliotii. NCBI lineage: Eukaryota > Metazoa > Chordata > Aves > Passeriformes > Leiothrichidae > Trochalopteron > Trochalopteron elliotii. The sequence continues at coordinate 1,788,171 of JANPWX010000097.1, read as the reverse complement.
TGTGCACTCCATCCTCCTCAAAGGTGCCTGGTCAGCTGGCCATGCTGGCATGTTGAAGCAGAAGGGAGAGAAGCTCCTCCTTCCTTCCCTACTTTTTCTTCTCAACAAGCCCTGGGCAGGAGCTGTGGCTTCTGGTGCATGTGCTACACCCGTGACCTGGCATCTGAGTAGCTCTGCTTAATCCACACGTGTGTAAGTAGGGCTTGTTTCTGCTGCCTGTGCGTTGCCCTATTGATGATAACAATCTAGCCTTTAGAGTGTTCTCTACTTGGCAAAATCGCCCATAACCAACCATTGTTTAGATTAATGCTGACCTTGTAACTTGTGATGAACCCAAGACCTACGCAAACAGAAAGTGAATAGCCACAGTTGAAAAGTATCTTATCAGATATTTGAAAGAATAATAAACAAGAGGAAGTGGATAAAAGAATGCCTTTCAGTGAGACCTTATTAGATTAGAGCTTCATGGCCTGGCTTCTGTGATGATAGAAAGGTCCAGTCAAAGATAACACTGATCCAATGCTGTTGTACTTTGAGGTAGTCACAGTACTCCTGTCTGTCACCTGGCCTGTACTGACGCAAGGATGTCCATGTCATTGTTCCAGACTTACTGCCTAGTGTAATTTCAGGGCCTGATTTGGGCAGTCTGACTGATATTGTTGCACTTGTATTGCTATATATTTGTAAAATACATTTACATAATTGTACCTCAACACAGAGTATAATAACTGAGCATTTTTGTCTTTGCAGTGTCTGGTTTGGGGATAATTTACAATTTCCCTGCAATTTCAAGGAAGGTGCCTAAGAAAAAAAAGACTTCCAAATTCAGATTTTCTTTCACTGTGTAAGTCCATTATTGCTTTTGAGTCCAGGAGCCATGTTCAAACAGTTTTGTCAGACTTTTGCCTTTGGAGAAGGGCATTTCAAGGCAGGTGCAAAAGCCTTAGCTGACGTTAGTGTACTTGGACTGCCACAAACCACCATGGTTAATAAAGTAGTAGCAGCTCTGCTCTCTCTCCCATGCTGCCTTTGTGGCCTCCTTTGGGGTGCTTCTTGTTTTAAATGGTTTAAACTGCAAAACCAATCCAAGGCATAGAATTGATCTAAATGGTCATCTAAACATCTAAAGCCTTAAGGCTAAATCAAGCTGTAACTATTAATGTGAGTAGTTCTGTTGATGTCAGTGGGTTTTCTCACTTAAGCATACTAGATTTGATAGCTAGGTTAGAGATTATCAAGGTTTTAAAGTGTCTAAGGGAGGAAAATCCTCAACCAAACAGAAGCTCTTGGTGCCCCTTAAACTGAGGCAGTGCTTGTTTGGTTTTTTTGGTGGGGAGTGGCGAGGACGCAGGGAACAAGAAGCATCTGAAAATACAAGCCGAGCAATGTTTTTGATTTCTAAACTTCTATTCAAGTTTAATAACTAAAGAAGTGGAAGAGGACACCAAGGTATGCAAACAGACACTTCCCAAAGGCACCCAGGCTTCTGGCTGCTTTTTTTGACTGGGACTTGGGTTTCAGATGTTCAGCTGGCCAAATGCAACTTGGGAAGAAAGGAAGCAAACTAAAGTTGTAGTAAATGCAATGAAGAGGAACAAATTGCTCGAGATTAAGATGATATTACAAACTGAAGGTAAAAAAATGTATTTTAGCTTTAAAATGTCCCTGCTGCAGCCTTTAGCTTCCTAAAATTTGAAGAAGGCCCCTAGTGCCCAGATGCTTTTCTTTGTTCCAGCTTTTTCAGTTTACCTGGTAAAGTATTGATTCTTTCTTCCAACTTTGCCCCGCTATACTGTTATGTATATGTATGACCAGTATGCTGCTGCTGTTTTAAACTCAAAGTCACTTATCCCTGGGAAATGCATGTCTGGAGGACTGCAAAAAGAGAGCCTCAGGTAATACAGCTACACCTGGGCAGTACTGGCACAACTGGAAGCAAAGGACAGAGAGGAGGCTGCATGTCCAGCCTTGGCTTCTCCCTTGTCTGCACCTTAGGTGCCTCACCAACCCAGCCTCTCGAAGGAGGAATGGCTTTTGCATTGAAGAGGCACTGATTGCGATCCACTGCACAGACTTTTGACACCATGCACTTTAAAGGGAACATTTTGAAGTTAATCTCTCTGGCAGTTCTCTGCTATGTGAGGTTGAGTTTTATGGAGCCAGCGCTGTAAAATGGAGCAACTTTGGGTTGGTGCAGTACCTAAGTAATCCCAAGAGCACTTTGCAAAGTGGCAAAGTACATGTGAATACAGCGTGTGCGTAGGCAGGAGATAACAAGGAGCTGAGGAGAAGAACAGTTTTGCTAGGGAGGAGGTGGAATGAAGTGGGAGTGGGGCTCCAAGCCCCAATGCTGAGCCTCTGCAGCACCTTTAGCTGCTGCATGGCCAGGCAGGAATGAAGGATGGGGTGCCAAGGGGGCAGCTGGAGCAGGCTGGATGAAGGCACGGGGGCCACAAGCAGGACAAACCTGTTTTGTGTAGGGCTCTGGGCATTTTATTTCCCTTCATGTCTCTGCCATACCAGTTCACAAGACATGACTGGCAGCTTTGCCTTGCAATTTATTTGATCATGGTAATTTTTTTGACAGGCTTCCTTGTGATTTTTTAATATATCAAATAGAGTTTAATAATAGTCTGCTATTAAGTCCTTTTGTTTCTCCCTTGGGATTTTCTTATGACTGTTGCCAGTCTTACCTATTTGAAGCTCTAAATCTCTTTTCCAACTGTGAAGAACTTAGCAGTGTGAGTGCCTGCATAATATGTAAAAACATTTAGCAGAATTGTTGTTATGCTTAGAAATTAATAAATTCCAGTATTGAGGGTAATGGAAAGATAAATCAGGCTTGCTTAATTTACAGGGATATTCCTGTAAAGTTCAGCAGGACAGTCTGGGTGCAGAATGGTCTCCAGAAGGATTTTATTTTATTTTTAAATTCAGATTTTATTTTCACTTATCTTTTGAAGATGAATTTTATCATTGGCTCCAGGATCAAGTGACCTCTAAAGAGAAAAACCTCATTGAGAGCAAAAGTGAACAAAATAAAGTAAATTCTGCAGTATATATAATGGCTTTGAATTATCAAAGACAGTAAAAGGAAAGTGGCTACATGCATTTAATCGAAGTAGGGTAAGCACATCTAAATGGCACCTAATGGTACATGATTATGTTCTGTAATGGGGGAGCCAAAATCCTCTTCTTTCCCTTATTCCCCTGACACTGTTGGTGCTGTATCTTTCGCTACCTGTTTTCTATCTCCCCACATGGTAGGCCCACCTGTTTTTTTCTGCTCTTTGCTTTTACGGGTGTTTTTCACGAAACTCAGAAATACTTGTCTTCTACTCGTTCCATTCCTATGCAGTGTCGAAATGGGGATAGCACAAAGCCTGATCTCACCCGTCAGTATTCAAGTGTGCAAAGGGAGACTCAGACCTTTCCTTCTCTCTTCTCATTTGTCTGTTTAGCCCCTGTGTGATCAGTCAGATTTCTCCCCCTTCTCCTCTCTCTCCAACTCAGACTTTACTGTGATCCCTGCCAGAAAAGCTATGTGCCAAATACGGCTACATTTTGCTGAATTTGGAGTCAGAGTTCATTGGTAGATGCTGGCTTGTGCTAATTCCTGATGGTGTTTCCAGTGTGAGGGTAATGTAACAGTGTTAAGCCCTGCATGCTAGCAACACACACAGATTTGCAGCTGTGGGAGAAGGGCCTAACACCAGTAACAGGATGGCTGCTGCTAGGAGCTGTACAAGTTCAACCCTCTGCCTGTGTGTTGGAAGGATAGTGGAAAAAATACTTTTTCTGCAGTGTGAAATCCCTTTAGTATTTTTACATTTTCTCTTTTGTCTCTCTTTTTACTCCTTGTTTGCAGTGACATTTGTTATGACCATTGGAAAGAAATGTTATTCTGCTTAGCTAATATTTTGGTTCCTCTTGCATAGTTAGAGGACTTCAGTGGAAGTCTTGAGTTGAGGTCACACACCATGGCTGTATAGTGGTGATGGCTAGACAAGAACTTCCATACGTGCTGAAGAACATGGCTCATGAGATCCACTCACAGTGAAGGAGACAAAGTTTACATTTCAAAAAGTCTGGTAAAATAACTTTAAAGGAAGAAAATTACATCACAGAATGGTTTGGGTTGGAAAGGACTGTAAAGATCATCCTGCTCCAACTCTCCTTCCATGGGCAGTGACACCTTCCACTACACCAGGTTGCTGCAGCACCATCCAGCCTGGCCTTGGACACTTCCAAGGATGGGGAGTCCACAACTTCTCTGGGGAAGATGTTCCACTGTCAAGATCTTACGTTCTTCTGAGTTTCCTCACAGGCTTTCTGAAACAATCAAAACCAGCAGAAAGCTCCAAATCCAAGTTAATTTTGAATTAACAGCTATGAACTTTTCAGAACTCTTAGGCCATTTCAGGGAATGCTGCATTAGCTGTAGCTATATAGAATTTTTTCAGAGCATTGATAAGTGATTGATGACGCAAAAACAAGGACGTTAATAGAAAGTGACACATGCATTTTGTAACCAATAAGAATACAAAATAAAGAAGAAAAAGTACTGCTCCCTTAGTGAAAAGATAGAGAAAGAAACTTCAGTCCTCTCCTACACATCATGTCCCGTTCTGTTCCCCAATGCAATGAAGACAAGAGGAGAAGAGGGATCAGAATTTATTTATAATTTTGGCACCAGGGATAAAAATAAATGACTGAAAGTCTATGGAAGTTCTTTGTAACTTTCTGAATTTTTAAGTATGAATAGTGTGTATGGAGAAACTGTTATGCATACTTCTTCTTTCCAATAGTTTGTCATTGCCTCTGGATTTTTGGGTCTCAAGTGCCTGCTTATTGCAGGAACCAGGGGGCTGAATCACTCCAGGCAGCCCACAGGTCTGGTGACTTCATTTCCGAGGTTATATAAAATCCAAACTTCCTAACAAATTGTCTGCAGGAAGTGTTTACCACATTGATACAGAACAATTAGAGTGCACAAAAACCTGACCAGGTTGAAAAAACAATTACGTGAAATACTGACATTATTTATAAAGACCTTTAAACGTGGCAGAGGGGTTTCCAACCAGTGAACCTCCAACCTACCTACCTACCTGAGTTCTGGAGCAGAAGTATTTAGTTAGCTGTCAGGGCTAGATTTAGCATGAAGGGTGGAGACCTGTGTGGAAAAAATGCAGTTAAGGCATTATGTGTAGTTTGTTCTGTTCTCTCTAATAAATTGCTCACCTGTGTAGAACAAGAGATCGTATATTAATATTTGTTAGCATGGATATTCAGTATGTCTGCTGAGGTCCCTAGAGTTGGTCTGGATTTAATTTGTCCAATTAACAACTGAGTATGTTGTTTTGTGTGGGGAGATGCCCTCCTACTGCAAAAACTTGCTGCTGTTCTGAGGTGTTTGGAGCCATGAAGAATGAGGGCTCCCTGCACTGGCATGGGGATACTGCAGGAAATAAGGTTGAGAGAAACAAGAACCACCCATTAATCTTTCACTCTACAGAGTTAAAAGTTAGACAAGTATTTCCCCATCCTATGTAGTCTTGGGTACCTTTTTCACACCAAAGGTGCAGCTTTTCTCTGAAAAAATCATTCTTTATAATACAAAACAGCAAGAAAACAAAAAGAAGCAGAAAACTGTTGACAACATTCTGCTTTTAAATTCATGGGTTTGCTTTCTAAAGACTTCAACCAAAACAAACAACTTCTTATTGAGCTGTTTTTGGCTTCCTATGGAAGCCATGTTTGGTAAGCCTTGAATCTCTGACCAAGTTCTCTTAGTTAGTTTTATGGTTTGCAAATTCTCATCAGGATGGCAAGCTTCTGTTCATTTAATACTGCAAATTATACCTATCAAAAGAATTTTTATCAACATGTGTAAACAGAACCTTGGCCTGGAGTTTGAAAAGAAGAAGGATGCAGCTGCTGTGATGTGCTGTCCAGCATTACCTTTATGCAGAAGATGAAACAGCAGAGAAGTTGGGAAAAGTACATCATCACATTCAGCTGGAAATGTGGAAGTGCAGAAAGCAAGTCAGCAAGCTACGTAAGTGAATTGGTATTTGGCTGTTTCAGCATAACTTTAAGTAAGATCTGAAACAGATATTGCTTTGACTGCTATTTTGTATGCAGCAATGGAAATTTGTTCTCTGAATCGTGACTATCTCAAGAGTTCTTGCTTGGAGGTGAAGAATGCTCACCTCTAGGGCTTCCCCAGCATAACTTTTTGTCCTTAGATTCTTAGGTCAGAATCCTTGGTGGTGCATAGGACTTACTCAAATTCAGCCACTAAGGGGATTGGTGTTACACACCAGTACTGTCAAAGGATTAAATTTCCCAAATGAGTCACTTAAGTGGTGCACAACTTCTTTTAGCCACATGTTTTCTGTTATGGAAATTCCCTGTTAGGGCTATTTGTAAGAAGGCTAATTGTTTAACATTTGGGTTTTTTTTGTTTTTAGTTGATAGCGTTCAGGTCTCTTGCTGTGAAATTGCAGCTTTCTTTAGTTTTCCAAGAAAACCTTGCTTCTGCTAAGTGTCTGGCTAATTTCTTGCCTAACTTCAGTGACATGTTTGGCTATTGCAGGGTCTTTAATGTGTTATCTTTGTAGAAGGCTGTAATACTGCAGTCTGCAAATTTCCCATTTAAAGCAGCACTCACTTTTTAAGACCATCTCCATTGGTATAAAATAGTTTTCTCACTTTAAGTTTTCTCATCTGTGAAAGGATTGTGATGTTTCATTACTCTGACAAAATACTGAAACCTCTGGACAGCAGGACTTGTATGGCTCTTAAATATCATGCTACACTTAATTCTGTGTCAGGACTCCTAAATAGAAATAGTATGATTTTCAGAGATGAGGTGCAAATACAACTGAAATGAAACCTAGGACATCACTCTGTGTACATTAAAGTGCTTAACTATATTGACTATAGGAATCAGGATCTCATGAAGGAGTATGGATTATTACTATGTGCTAAAACTGTCAGTATTTAAACTTGAACGTAACCAAATATAGGGCTAGGGACTTTAGCTTTTACATCTGAATCTGAAGAGAGTTTGACATTTACAAAATTATGAGCTTTTATTTTGTTGCAGTTTTGGCAGACCCAAAGCATCTCAGAGGGGGCATCTAAAATTACTAAATACTTTTAAGCTTTTGGCCTTAGAATTTAGACTGCTACCCATTTTCTCTTTGCTGGGATGCAGCCACTTAAAGCACAAGTTTTAAAGATTCAAATAGAGAGAACTTCTTCAATTCATGTCATGATTCATGTTGTTATCTAATGGCATCTAAATCAATGTACTCCAAATTTATGCTGAAATTGGTAAAGAGAGCATGCTCTTAACATATGTTTCATGTTAGAGAATGAAAAAGCCTTTTTGCAGTTTGACTCAGCTTTAAGTTGTATTGCAGGCCTTGACTGCATGGGGACATACATGTAGACTGAGCTCTTGTTGTAACAGTAAAAATTATATGCCTTTGATGCATTATTTATTGCATGAATCAACCTTTAGCGCTATTAAACTGCTTGTGGGGATTTTTTTAAAGACTGCTTGAGCCCTTGAGAATTCATTCTCTCTGTTCTCCTGGTCTGCCTGTTATCATTTTAAAACAAACAAATAACTTCCCTACTGCCCTCACACCCAGTCAATCCTGAAGAAAAACTGTCAGCTTTAGAAATGTGGTAAACGAGAGGAGAGTAAATGGCTTCTTGTTTTTTTTTTTTTTTTCCTTAATCACCTTGTCTTTGGGAAGGAAGGTCTGAATGTGATCATCCAAAGTGTCTGGAAAATGCATATGTAAAGAGCTTAATGGAAAATAGAGCATGTACGTTTCTCCTCTTAAAATAATAAAGCAAAAACAAATTCTGAGTGTCTGGGTAGGAATATAATGGAAGCAAAGGTGATTGTTTACAATGTAGTAATAAAGCCAGGAAGGGTGTTTTCAGCTCTGCTTGCTCTGCTGCATGGCTTTTGAGCTATCGTGGCAGAGTGTATGTGAGAAATTGCCATCATTATACTGAATTTGGAAAAGGTAGATGCAATTATCTCCGTGGGCTTATTGTGCCCAGGGAGCTGGGCAGTCCTTAGGTCTCTGGAAATCTGTAGCCAGGGTGGGGTCTGATTTGGTGTTTGGCTCATAGATCTGTCACTGGGCTGCTGTGTCTGATCCCTTGAAGTGGTTTCTCCAATGTGTTGTTCTGGCCTTGCCTTTCCTGTCCTGGAAAGGCTTGAGGCACTGATGCAGAATCAGCTCTCACCTCACATTGCCCAGGCACTCCCCTTAAACTGGAAAAAGATTTCCATGCACAGATTAGGTGGTTCAGTGTTTTCTGTGTGATGCTTCATATGAGCTGTGTAGGATTCATGGGGTGTGAGCTGATTCACCACCTACCTGTTAGCATGTGTATGCATATTTATATTGCAGGTACTTCCTGCAAGTACCCCTTGCTGTGAGGCCCCTGGTTACTCAACAGCTTTCTTACAAGTTACTACTCTTAGTAACAGATGGAAAGATATGGCTGTTGGGAACTGTGAGGTTTTGGCTAAGATGCTGGGTGGATAAGAAATAATGGTGTGTGGGGGCAAATGAATGCCAGCAGTATTCTACAAGTATATATCTTTGTTGTCTTTACTCAGCTGCAGAAGTTCCAGCCATCAGTGTCAATGAAACAGTCCTATAGAATAAAGGCCATCATCTTTTGTCAGCCCTGTAGCAGAGTGGTGCTCTCATTAGCTGTGTCTGAGGGAGCAATCTGAGGGCAAGGTTCTGTCTGGCTCTGAACACCTGCAGAATCAGAGCTCTGCATCATGGCACTGGTGGGAAGGAAATCTGGCCTTCAGGCAGTACTCTGTAAAATGCAAGCAAGTTCTCCTTTTATTTTCATTTAGTGGCCAACATGGAATGCCATTTTGACCCAATCAGACAAAATTGGTGTGATTCCGTTTGTATCTGTCAAACTCATCTTAACTGCAAAATAATTTGTTTATCAGACTAACTGTATGTAATGTATGCCTTCAGTGTGGTACAAGACAGAGCAACTCTGCCTGTCTTTTGAAGAATTCAGATAGGATTAGGGCTTCAACAAGAGTAAAATTGGCCTTCGGTTTGGTGGAGAAATGCTAGACAACATGGGTTATATCTTTCTTGTTCTGTAGCTACTAATGCAAATGCTGTATGCTTCAGTTTGTGTCTCCCTTAGCAGGACTTACCAAAATTAAGCTGGTATAAAGAAATAAAAAATATGTGAAAAAATGTAGCAGAGCAGAATAATTTCCTCTGTACACCAAAAGTATTTAATCCAAAAATCATAAAAACTCTTATTCCCGAGACTAAAAACAAGGGCATTAACTGAGTCATGGCACACAATCTCTTGTTAAAAATCTCTCAAAAATGCCAAATATCAGTTTGCAGTCTGAGATAAACATCCTTTTTTAGCAGACTTGTGCAAACTGGCAAGTGGGATATGGTTCTACATGGTCCATTCACCTCACTTATAGGTTCTGGAGGAGTCAGGGCTTGTCTGTTCTGTGTGTTTTGTGTGTTATATGTTTTGTGTGATATAAGGAAAATAAATTCTGGTTTGTATTTCAGCCCAATTACTATAAAATGCAGAGAGAGATGTTGCAGAGATAAGTCCAGGTAAATTATCCAGTAGATTCTGTGGGCTGCCCACCCAGCTTGCTGTTTTTGGAAAGAAACAGACCTGCTTTTGACTGTGTATTTTGTGTGCGATGATGTTGTAGATAGGTAAAAGACAAACACTTGTTTTGCCAATTGTGTTCAGCTTTATAAAAATAACATAGTTAAAATTGGGGTTGGGTGAGATTAGGTAAACCATTTAAAATGAAGATAACCTTTTCTGATAGTCCGATTTTGTAAGCGAAAGTAGCTGTGGGCGGATGCTGGGAGGTGCAGAGAAGAAGGCAATGAAGGACATGCTGGGGAAAAAGTGTATCTCTTTACCAAGGTCTCATCCCATGGAAATACAGACTGTCCTCCCAAGGTCTGCAGCTCTCCCACATTTGCAGAGCAGTGACTGCCTGTGAGAGGAACATCCTGGGATTCCCCTCTGCAGTGCTGTGAAGCTGTCATTTTTAGTAATGTCACTGCTGCTTCCTGTTTATGGGAAATTCATAGTGGGAATAAGATTGTTTTGGTTTACTGCTCAAAGAAAGTCAAAGTCCTGAGAGCCAGAACTGTGACTGTTTTGACCACTTCAGTAATCCACTCCTGTTGCTGTAACTCAGCTTTTCCACCTTCCCTTTGGTGCTTTCTCCTGCTGGGAGCTGGATTTCTGTCCCATCAAGCAGTGGGGGGCTTGGTAGGGGCAAATCCTCAATGTTACACTACCCACCTTGTTGAATTTTTTGGTCTGTGGCTCACAGCTGATGTGGACATTTTTACTTTGATTGTATAAAATAAACCTAGATGGTTTCTCTCATCTGGAGGAGGCTAAGCATCTTGGTTAGTGCCTGCAGGAGAACTCAGTCTAGTGTCTTTCCTCAGTGCTTTCCACACTCCTCTTGTCCTTACTCTCAGGAATTGCATAGTCATCCTGTCTCCATCTGTTGGTCCTGGCCTTAGTTTCCTATGACCTTTACTGCTTTTGGTTCTCTTGAGGTGTTTCATATCATAAGTGTTAAATGAGTTCCTGCTCCTGATGGTCTGTCCCCTTAGTGTTGGGTGGTCGTGGTCTCTGTCTTCTTATCAGTCACTGGTTGATAGGGTGAAGGATCAAACTAACCAAAATTCTTGTTATGGAGAAAAAAATTAAGGATTGCATCTGCCAATGAAGGATGCCATGCAGCTAGTAAAGATTTTCTCTTTATTCCCTGAAATATCTACGTCTCTCTGCATTTTAAGCACAGGAACGGAATTAAGGGATAAAATATCCTCTTCATTATCATTAAGAACATTGCTTCATGGCCTCTTTTATAAATCAGTAACGGAGGGTAATGGAGCAGAAGGTTCTCTCTGAGATCTTAATTAATCCAAGCAGAGATGTGTGTCTGTGATGTGAGTTAGGATTAGAAATTAGTTCTAAAAACAAAGCAGCCTATGCAAAATTGATGAACACTGGCCTACAAAACAATTCAGTGAATGAGTTCCCATTTGTAATGTGGCATTCCTTGAAATAATTGGCCAACGCAGTCTCCATCAGAGGAGGTAGTAAAGTCTGAATGAATAATTTTATCACTTTAAGTTAATTTATGATGGTGTGGAGAGGGTGACAGATATGTTCTTTCACTGAGCCAGACCCTAGAATGTTACCATAGTCTTACAAAAAGATGCTCTTTTTACTTTTTGAGCTGCACCTTGAATACAGAGGCCTGTGATCTCCCTGGATGGTTCAGCCAATCTCTGAGGGAGGCAAGGTATCCAGGAAAAAAGTGTAAGAGTGTGTATGTGGGCATCAGAGAAGAGAGAGGGGTTGGAGGAATGACAGGCTTCCATGTCAGAAAGTGAACATCTCCCCTACGCACGCCTGCAGGAGTGGGTGTTGAGGGGAGGCTGACTGCCTGACTTGCTTCTGGAAATCTTCCATGTTTTCAGCAGAGTGAAAAGAACATTATTTTTATTGCTATTAAAAAGTGCTTCTGCACTTACCGTGTCTGTAAGTGAGTATTACAGTGCTGCTCAGTGGAAGGTTAGCTCAAAGTCACAGGATATGTTTAGTCTGATGCCTTGGGAGGCCTCAATCTGCATTACATCTGTAATGGTCTCAAAACTGAGTACAAAGGATTAGGAGGTTCCCAAGGTCAGTAGTGGGATACAGGAGGCCTTCACATGGGCCAGAGGTGTTCTTTGGTGAGCTGTGGGAGGGGAAAGTGAAGCCCATGAGGATTATGAGCAAGGAAGGGCAGGAAAAAGCATGTAAGAGGACACAGCATTGTCCAGGGGAAAAAAAGGTGACTAATGCTCATTTCCAAAGGCTCTGAGTATAGAGTGACCTCTGTGGAACAAGGCATTACATTGCCCTGAAAAGAAGTGTCTGGTTCCAGTATGGGCTGGGGTATATGGCACCAGGACTGAAGGAGAATGGTGATGACAAATGAAAGGTGGTGGCTCCAGTGTTTCTCAGGAAACTCCCTCAGTGAGAAGAAATTTTTGCAAGGAATGAATGCTGCTAAGCTATTGATTTTATAATTGTTTGTTTGTTTGTTTGTTTTTTCACCTGCTGCTTTATTCTGTGAGGAGATTATGTTGCATTTCCTGTTGCTGTTTGGGTAAGATATCTCATTTCAGCCAAAAGAATATGGGAAGATGCAAATGATAAGGTGTTTGGTGGCCAACTGCCCTTGTATGTAATAGGGGCACAGAAGACAGGGGCTTGCCAGAAAGGTGCCTTGGATGGGCATTGTTACTGTGGCATGCTTGCTTTGCCCATGCTGGATGTTGCCCTGGTAGTCAGAGAAGTCAGCTGCCTCCCTTTGCTCCTCATACCATAGCAAGTGTGATGAGTGTGGCCCGGTCTGAGCAACAGGTCTGGTGTGTTGCACTGCCCTGCCCAAGCTGTAGGAATCAAGCCCAGGGCTGCTCAGTAGGTGCTTCCAGACAGCCCCAACCACCTGGTCTGCATACCTTGTTATACCTCCCCTCATTTCTTCACCCTTCTCCCTCCATCTCTGTAGGTCTCTCTTAACTACCAACTGGTTAGTGAAAGGTGGGACTAAGCAGTTTGCTTAGATGCCTTCCTGAGCCCACAGTGCCATGGGGCTGGAATGTCTGGAGGTGGTTATTCTGACCATGGTCTTGTTATTTTTATAGTTAGATTAGGTAGCCCTTCTGTGCTACTTTTAGGCATTTTGTGTACCTCTCATCAGTATTACCACCCCGGTGGCATCACCCAAACCAAGGGTGTGCGAAGTGAGCCACAGAAAAATGAGCATTGTTGACGAGCGTTTTCCTTGCCAGCAAAATCGAAGCAGAAGAGTATTCCTGGCAACTCTGTGTGCTGCAAACAGTCTTTATTACCAGCAATTAAGGATTGGATGTGATTTTAAAGAATTATATTGGCATCTCTTAAACTTAACCCTTTCAAATCAAGTCATTACTTGGCACAAAACATGCTTTGTCCTCTGCAGCTAGTAAAATGCAGAGGTTGAGAATGCAAGTCTTCTGTATCAAAGCAGAGGAAAATTAGTGAGAGACATGACTATGGTAGCACTGTGTTACCTGAGGGGACAGGGAGAAATCACAAATCCTCTGCAGGAGTTTGTTGGCTTCCCATGGGAAATTCCTAATCTTGCAGGTCAGGTCCACTCTCATTCTTCACTTTTCTTAACATTTGTCCCTCTTATGTCTTTCGAGAGTCAGAAACCCAATCCTCCAAGGATATAGAATGGTTACCTCCAAAGTATGGGGTGGTGCTCCCCACACTATCCTCAGTCTCCTCTCTTTCTAGCTCATTAGGGAACCCTTGCCAATTAGGTCTCCCAAGAACTAGTTAGACAGGAATAGATTTGCTGTGAATATATCAGATTAACTGCATGTATTCTTTATATTGCTTGCGAGTAAATGAATGTTTTCTCTGGGTAGTTCATAATTTTGTCTAATTCTTCATGTAATCCTCACTAAAAAAAACCCCAAACAAATGCATAAGAGTGTAGTCAAGGGCACAATTCCTCAGTGGAATAAAAAGAATGCAAATTTTTTAGCCGAAGTTATTTTAGAAGGCTGACAAATCCAAAGAGTATTTAGTAGCTGTTTTGAAAACGTAATCCAGTGCTCTTTTCTGTTTATTTTGATTCCTTTCAGCTGTTTTTCTCTTTGTTTTCTTTTGGTGTTTTTTCCCTCCAATTCTATCAATTGCATGCTCAAAATTCAGGGATGAGTTAAAGTGCAGGAAAGATTAGCTCCAACTTTATTGAGAAATAACTCCTACTCAGCGAGTGTCCAAAATGTCCAAAAGGAAGAAAAATTAGAGTACTCTTTGGGGACCTATACCCATTGCTAGTGTGGCTAATTACTGTTAAGTAATTACTAACACTTCAATAGTGGCTATAACTGAATTTTATGAGCACAAAAGAGCATAAGGCTAAAAGAAGCAGCACAGTTTATTAAGAGAGCAGAGTGGGAGAGTCCTGCACCTCTTTTGAACATGTTCAGGGTATGGGGGAGAGCTGGTGTCCCTGACATCCCTCCATCAGAGAAATGTGTCACCTAGACAAAGTGCATGAAGGACAGTTTGTTTGATGCCTACCAAAATGTATCTAGTCCTCTTTAAGGTTTGAAACTGAACCTGTGTCATGGATTGCCTCTGCCAGTGCTGTGGCAAGTCCTGTGAAGGAAGGGGTGTGGAGATGTTCCTTTTGAGCTCTGTGCCTGCACCCCAGTAGCTGCTTTGGAAGAATGTGGAGAGGAGGCACAGGTTGGATGAGATTTGTATTCTTACAGCAGAGGGTAAGCACCTGCTCCACCTGCCCTTCCATATTCCTGCCCACCAAGCTCCTGCAGCATAATTCTGGTTTGCACATTGTTCAGCACTGTTTCTGTCTTTTCCCCTTATTGTTTTTCTAACATAATTCATCTTGTTCCACAGAGCTGGGCAAGCCTAGCAGTAAAATAAAGGAATGGTTTACTAATCAAAGCCCAAGACAAAAGTATTAGCGCTTAGAAGGCTGATGACTATAGGATCAAACTATGTGGTTATAGTCTTTGTTTTAAGTGAGGTGCCTCCTTAGCTGTCTCAGCACATCTCACTCAAAAGCTGTGTTGCATGCACTTACTTGAGGGGGGTGACCTGATCTCTTCCCACATCAGATAAATTTTTCAAAATTTGGGTGAATTCAATTTCTTATAAAATGTTACTGGTCTTATTTTTAATAACAAGCTAGTAGCAAAGCACTTTGCAAGATCTACTGCTCTTCTCTTCTCATCTCTTGGTCATCCTCTCCCCAGCACGAGGGAAGGTTTTAGGAGAAGGCATTGGCAGCTCCGCGGTGGACTCCTGCACGCACTTGTGCATGCATCTTGACTCCTTTACACTTTTGGGGGCAAATGGTGTAATTTCCAAATGCTCTGTGTGGGGTGAGAGGACGGAACTGCCAGAGAAGCATCTCTGAGAGACATGACTGTAGTAGTAGTTGTGACTGTACACTGATGGTGGGTAGCTCCTCTGAGGAGGGAGCAGTTGTTGTCTGCCTCATATCTGGATTACCCAACAGTCATGCCAAATTTAGCTTCCCTCACTGTGCTAGTGAGGAGGTACCTCACATTCCTTTCCCTCCCACCTGGAAGGGCGGAGCCCTGGGAGGGTGAAATCAAGGCTGATTGTCTAAGGTGGCCATCGTGAGCACACTTGTGACCCATCTACTCATTGTACCCTGTCAGAGCTGGTGTTGACTTCTGCTGCCAGCCCTTGTACCACTGCCTTAATTCTGTAGGCTGCCATCCAGAAAACAACTGTAGGGATGTATGCAACATGAGTGGAAGAGGAAGGTTTGCTGGATGTGGTGAAGGAAGAACAGGCAAAAAGCTCCTGTTTTAGAGAGGGATGAGTAGTTTAGATGCATGTGTTGCCAGCGGAGGTGAGAAAAGTCAATTGGCCTCCCATGACCATCCATAGTGACACAATGGAATCTGGCTGGAAACATGCAGAAGAGCATGACTGAAACCTGGGGTTGTTCAAAATGAGCTAAAACTCTAAGTACCATATCAATAGCTGTTTGACACAGAAAAGGAGACATGACTTCTGTAAATAATTTTTTTACTTATCTGTGTCTCTTTAACAGAAACTGGAAAATCTAGTTTAAAGACTCCTGAGAATCTGAAGTTCAAAAAATTTCCAGGACTAAAAGATACCAGTAAACATCTAAGGCTTTTTGAATAAATAGTGTGGAGTCACAAAAATAATGAATTATGGGCTTCACTTCAATCCTGGTGAAGTCCAGAGGGGTCTCAGTGTTCTTCAGATGGGGGATGATATCCCAAGTGAGTAAGAAATACACTTGTTGGTTTCTTTAAAGGACCAGACAGCTTTATGAATAACTGTTGTGTTTTAGCCAGTTATAACTAGCTGTTTGTGATGAGGGGAAGTTGTTGTTGTTGTTGTAGTGTCTGTTATTGTCTGTTTGCTGAGTTACTTAGAGCATAATTAAAGACATGGAAGGGCCGTGTAGGGTCCTGAAGAGCTAGTTCCTGGCCAAACACCTCTATCTTTTAAGACCTTTTCAGTCCACCTCTTTGATAAAAACTTTGAAAGCAAATACAGAGTTACTAGGCAAGGAGCCTATCCTGAACTTATGAGGTAAGATTCAGAAGTGCAGGTATCTGCTATTCCAAACAAGGGGCATGCTCTGAAGCCACAGAATAAACAAATGGTGACTGGCAGCAACTCAGAGCAGACAAAATTCAAGAGGGAGCTCATAATTAGGAGAAGCTGCTACTTTAAGAGCATTGTAAGGATTTGAAGGATTTCTAAGAGGGAGCAGAAAGTAAATCGCGAACTGGTTCTCTGAGCATGAAGAACGCTGGAGGTACAGAAAGAAGTAGGAGATTCCATATTAGCTGAAAATCCTACCAATGTGGAGGGACTTCCATGAATTCTTATAGGTTTCCTTTTTTCAAACACTTAAAATTTCTTATGAGTAACCTGGTGAGGGTATTTAGGGACATCACAATAGCCATTGGAGTTGCTAGGATACTCAGTTATATTAAAGAGGGGATTAAAATTCAACTAGAAAGTGTAAACCTACATGGCATAGAATTGAGGCCAGGCAGGAATATCATGTGAAAGGTTGCCATCTCTTCAGTGGCAGCAGTTGGAAAAGATGTGATAAAAGTGGTCACAGGAGGAGGCAGGATCAGTGTGTAAGAGATTTTAAAGCAAGGTTACAGGAGACAGGCCTGAGGCTTTCTGAACTGTGAAGGAGATCATATCTAAAAATATTTTTAAAACCCCAAAACCTGTGAAGAGGATAGTGAAACATTTTCATTTCCTTCCTAGTTTTCTCCTTGAATGAAACCCCTTTACACTCCTTAATGTAAAGTTAGTATGGTAAATGTAGAGCTAATCAAAGGATGTACTTCCTTTCCCAACATCTTGTCAGCTGCTGCAGCCTGCAGTTGCAAGAGGCGGAGGCACATGAAATAGACGCTGTGGACTTACCATTGAAAGACTGGCAATTTTGCAGCACAATGCAACATTTGTATCATACTACCTGAAGGAATAAGTGATGGTATTGCTCTCAAGCAGGTATTGGGAAGGAGCCTCCTGTAGAGCTCATGCACAGCCGTGCACAATTAGCTGGCTACTTACCTCTTCCCGTTTGTCACTCCGGGTCACACGCATCATTTCTCTTGCGCTTTTAGAGATAGCTACGGCCGTGCTGGCACGGCAGCCCCAGTGGACCACTCGTCTAATCTGCTGTGGCAGTTCGCCTCCTATGTAGGCCACTGCAGAACAAATTAAACTTTGGGTGTTTTAGTTTTCTTCTGCAAATGGCTTCCTCCTTTGGTTCAGCTTTTCATTTGTATCAGCACTGACTTTTTTTTAACTACGTGGCTCTGTCCCTCACCTTTGGCCTTGCAGAGAATCCAGTAACTGTTTTCCTGCAAATGGCAAGTGTATTTTCAAGGCCTAGGCTTTAAATGGTTGTTCTGGCAGAAAAAAAAAAAAAAAAAATCCTCTCACGCCCTTGACATGAAAATAACAATGTGAACAATGGGAGCTGGCCGGAGCCAGCCTGACGCTGGAGCGCGCCGCGTGGAAGGAGGCTGAAGAGGGAAAAAAAAAGCCTCTACATGCTGTGGAGGGAGGATGTTCAGCAGACTATTTGCATCAGAGTTTGAGAACCCACACAATAAAAATGAAAGTGCAGAGTGCAGGCCAGCTGCCTGAGATAAGATCACATTGTTGGAAAGGGGAGAAACGTACTGTCTCCACACTAGCTGGGCAGGCAGCAAGAGTACTCTGCAAAACAAGTGGTGAGATCAGACGTGCAGCCGCTCTTCCTTGCTTGCCGACGTATCGAGTGATTTTGATTGATTTTTGTATGTCATGGTATGCCACAGTTAACCTGGGAGAATTAAGCAGATGGTATAGCGTGCAGGGGAATTGCGTGGATACAGAGGGCAGCTAAAATCAATCACTTTTAACAAGTAAATGCAACTTTGTGCGGTTCCCCGGCAGCGGTAGGGCCGTAACTGATGCGATGGCTTTATTGCAGCTGTTTGTGGGTGCGTTTGGCCTCCAACGGGGAGGAAAGAAGGCTCTGCTGTGACTCAAACAGAGCTCTCATTTGTTCTCTGCACAGCTCTGGGATTCGGTTCCTCGCATCTGTGGCAAATCATCTTATTTACCACCTCCAGTGACCAATTCAGATGTCGACAGAAATGTCAGTTTTAGAAACTCACAGATGCTATTGAGGGTAATGAACTAGCTTTTTTTATCATATATTTAACATACACTGTGATAAAACTACAGAGTTGGCTTTGAGCTCTCTCACCTAATTTTTAACTCCAGGTTTTTTTTAATGAAAAATCTAAAAATAGTTTTAATCCCCCCTAAATTATCTTTAAAATTCTCGTGTGCCTTCCTCAGGCATTACAGGAGATTGTGGAACTGCACTCTGTTTTCATTTAGTCTGAGCTTTGCTCATAATCTTGTGTTGCTGGCTAGTATTGGTGGTTTAGCTATGCTCTGTGGATGATTTCCTGAGCCTACTACACTACTTTTATACTCAGTGATGAAAAAGTGATTGCCTGTGTAATTGCCAGGCGGACATGGAGGGTTTTAGCAGTGCCTGCCAGCCATTTTTCTCCACCTTCGTGTGGGCAGGTGCTAGCATGTAACAGTGCTTTCAGCTCCAGTGCTCTCACCTGCTTTGTCCTCTAGGGCTCCTTCTCTCCTGCTACAGATTTGCAGCCTCTTAAAACCATTAGGAAGAGATTTCAGGATGAATTTCTTGAATATCACAACACCAGCCTTATGTCTCTTCTGATGTAAAGTGTGGACAATATCTTCTTTTTAGTGCCTTCTCCATGCATGCCCCTGGGCACAAAAAATACCTGATGTGGGAAAGCCCTCTCCTGAACAGGGGCAACTGGGGAAACTTCATTGCAGAACATGGTGCTATGTAGTTGAAAACCCTGCCAGAAAAAGGTTGCTAAGCTAGCCTGCAAACAGGTCATTCTTCTGCACCTTTTGTGACCATGATGATGTACCAGTATCTTTGTCTATGCCCAGCGGTCATCATGGACCTGGGCTCCCCGTATGAATGTGCATATCTAGAGATAAATTCCACACAGTTCAACGTGGCTCTGTCAGGTGAGCTGGCTCAGTTTTTCTCTACCAGTGTGTGTAAATATTCGCAGTGTTCTCTTCCATGTTGCTATTCTGTCAAATAAAAAGGTCCCATTTTAACTTTTTTTTTTCCTCTGGCCATCAGAGACATTGATAGGACTGGCACTGCAGTTTAGAGCCGCAGGCACGGGTGGTGATTGCATGGAGCTGTAGAGGCTTGTATATGCATTGGGTCTGGATTACCACAGGAACTGTGTGTGGATTCAACATCTTTAGCAGAACTGTTTTAAAATTACTTTCCTATGCTCAAAATGAAATGCAGGATGCATTTTTCTGTGTGGAGATGCTAGTCCTGTGCTCATGGTTAGTTTGATTATAATTTTTTTTTGCATTTTTGTGCACTGTTGAGCTATTATTGATGCACATATACATGTCAATATACAAGTGAGACGCCTGGCTTAGTGAGTAAGCCAGCTGACTAGAAGAGAGACTGTGAAGCTTCAGATTGCTAGTCAGTCAGTGTTAAAATGTGAGCAATTGTTTCAGCCTTTCAGTGTCTTTATGATTCCTCCTCTTTAAAAAAGTCTGCAGAAGTTGCTCCTGGAAGAAGGTTTTGTTTTTTGGATAAAGGTGTTGTAGAAGGAAGGAGCACCTCTTCAGATGCTGTGCCCCCAGCTCTGCCAGGTCAGCCTTTGCTCATCAGCCTGTTGCTCTTCATCAGTAATATCAATGTTAGGGACAAAAAGAGCTCTGACTAACTAGGCAGTGGGTAAAGGGTGGAGACTGTGGCCTGCAGATTAATTAGGATGTTTGCTCCCTTGGTTTACTGACACTTGAACTTAAGTAGGTACATCCCGTAGAAGAACATTACTGTAACTGTTTCCTGGTATTCTAGAAACTATAACCTTCCTCGCTCAGCTGCATCTCTAGAAAATTTACTGGGTTTGTTTTTGAATTCTAGCTTTTGTTTGTTTCTTTTTCTAAGTGGGCTTCCATATACCAAAATGTATCTATATATATATTTTTCTGAACCATGCACAGTAGTAGGGAAAAGAGTCTCCACTATTCTCTAGGATTGTCTTAAAGAAAAATAGTAGAAACATGCAGCACAAACTACAAGATACTGTAAGTTCTCAGTAAAGTCTGTTCAACTCTTTTTCTCCCTCCTAAAGAGAGACTTTTCCATAATTCTTTTCTATGTATACATGGATTTATTTTTCATTATTGATTTTATTAAAAGAATTGTGTTTTAAGAATTGCTCAATCTGCTAGGCTTAAACAAAGAATTAATGTCTGAATTGTCATTATAATGTAATTTTAGGCTGAAAATCCTTTTGGCATGGGATGCTTGTAGCCTAAATTGTTTCTGCTATATAAGGAAATGGATTTTATTTAACTTTCCCAACCAAGTCTATGTGCACAAGAGAGGAACATCGAAATTCAGACTAAGAATAGAATTCTTCTAACTGCATTAGTGAGTTTCTGCTATGGCTCTGTAACTAGTAGTCATCAGTTTATACAATTACTCATCTCTGATTTCATGAAGGCTAGAGGTTACAGGTGTGTTTTCTTAGTAATTTTAATGCATTGAGTCTTTTTTTGCAAAGTCCATGTTGGCAGCTATTTGGATGTGGGCTTTGCTCTGTCTTCCCTGTAGTTGTTCCTCCCACCGTGTTGGCTCTGAGCTTGTGTGGTGAAGGCAAAGGTAAGGTACTTGTGTCAGAATCCCAGGACTCCTGAAATCCCAGTCCTTGCCTTACCATCCCATGTGTTCTGAGGTGGACAGCAGGTCTAATTGCAGACCAGGCTGCCAGGTAACACACAGCTCAAATTCCTGATCCTTCGTGTGTGGGCTGTGCCGGGATCTGTGCACATTCATACCAAAATCAGCTCTTGAGCTTCCTGGCACAAGCAGCTATGCCAAGTGGTGGGATCCAGTCTCTTGAGATCAGTTCTTCTGGTGTCAATGGTGTAGCTGGTGGCTTCTGCATCATCTCTGAGTAAAGGGGATGCAAGATGCAATGGAGTGGGAGCAGGCAGGCTGAGTCTGGCCTTCTGACTTCAGCAGCTACCTGACTGTGATGCCAGCTGATTTTCTGGATTTAGAGTGACCCTTAACCCCCTTCCCTCAGGGCTGTATCCACTGAAGAGGTGATACTGCTACTAGGTAGTTATAGATGCCCTATTTTGCGTATTAGTGTTTCACTGGTGCTTGAAAGCAGAGATCTGCTTCAGGGTAAGGAAACCAATCATTCCCCATATTGGCCCATACATTATATCTTCCTGGTCCACAAAAGTGAGTTTGTAACTCCTCCTTCCCTGCTGACTGGGAAACACTGAGACAGAGTGCAAACTGCTTTGGTGGTCCGAGGCATGGTGCAGAGTTGTGGTGCCATGCCCAGCTGCCTGTGAGCCAAGTCCTGCCTGTAGGAGCCCACCAAACCTCTTCTCGCTTGGTAATGAAGCACAAGAATTTGTTTCACACATCTGCTGAGATGCATTTCTTGTACTTGCAATGCTTCACATTGATTCCTCTCTCTAAGATCTGATTTTGCTTTTCACTGTATATTGTCACTGAGTCCCTTGGTATTGGGGGAATTTAAATGGTTTCAACCCAGCAACAAGAGACTTGGACCTGCAAATCTATGGCTGAGGTCAGTGTGATGTGTGGTTGGGCCCATGTGCAGTTCTTTACAGCAGATACTCCCAGTATGCATAAAAGATAATTAACAGCCATAAGGAGCTAAAAATGCCATAAATTTTACCTTCCTCTCTGCCCCAGTAATGTCTGGCTCTGCCTGTGCCATAGCCCACTGGACAGAGAAATTCGGTAAGGAAGTACCAGGATACAAACAAGTAGGATCAAAATGGGCACCCCACGCTGCTGTTGGCTTTGTGCACTGTGGTCTGGTTTTCCCCAAGAGCACAGCTGGCGTTCCCTGAGGCTGTTGTGAGGCCATTTGGGGTGAGCATCAGTGACAATGGCATGGTGTGGTGTACTGTGGTGTGCCCCCCATGATAAGAGGGAGCTACAGATCCTCCCTGGCCTCCATAGAATAGAGTTTGAGTTAGAAGAGACCTTTAAAGGTCATCTAGTCCCATCCCACCTGCAGTGAGGCTAGGTCAGGGTGCTCACAGCCCCATCCAGCTTGACCTTGAATGTTTCTAGGGATTCCTGCCCCTGTAGTTGTCTCCTGGCCGTTGCACACTGTCAGTGAGACTGCCGTGGCTTTGGACAGGGAGCAGGAAGCATCTAATCTAGCCCTGCAAACCCCAAGCAACATCACTGGCATGGGATAGCCCAGAAATCCTCCTCACCATTTCTTTTCTCACGCTGTAAAATACACAGGTTTTGAACTGCTGTGGGAGACTATAAGTGCATGAGCTGTAAATAAACTTCAGCAAAGTCTTTTCTTTTATTTTGTTGAATTTGGCTCATTGTGGTGACATGCATTGAGACCTAAATGATTCTATAATTCTGTGAGACTATTAGTAGCATGTGCTACCACGTCTTCCTCCTACATGCAGAAAGCACAAAGACTCCCTGTCAGATGGCCCCGCATGTGATGGACTTGCTGCATCTCAAGTTAAAGCGTGGTACCTACAAATAGAAGAGTTTAAATGGAGCCACAGGTAGAACAAGGCATTGTGGACCTAGTATGTGTAATAGGGTTGGAAATGTGTCCTGTCATTTCACTGTGGAGTAGCTCAGCTTATGACAGCAGTGTTATTGAATGCCAAGGACAAGCAAGGTGCCCCTGACTTTAACCTGCTTTGGCTCCCAGCGAGAGCAGGTAAAAGTTTGTTGTGTCGGTGGCTTTTGGTACTATATATATAATATATAGTATATATAATATATACTTATCAAGGAAGAACAATACAACAATGGCAGACATTTAACACTTGGGCCCCGCTGCTAAAAAATGAATTTGCCTGGAAATTAATTTGTATTTATTCAGTTCCTTAAATTTGTTACCAGAGACAGCAGGAGCTTCTTCATGTAGGGAAATTTTGCCAGTCACACTTGCAGAGTTATAGCAGGATGATTAGAAACATCATTCCTTGCATAAATGCTTTTATTCCAGTGTGATGATGACTATTTGACAGAGTTTATATGTCTTAGAATGACTACAGTTAAATTAACAAGTATCATTTTAGTCCAGGAGTCATAGTGGAGTATCTCTAATTCACCTCTGTGTTTTATGCTCCTATAACTATTCTGGGTGGCACAGACAGAGATGCCCAGTAATACAGTCTCCTTGACAAAAGGATTCTTCTGGGAAGGGCAGCATGTAGCCATGGGTCTAAAATTTGTGAGTTTACCCACTAAGCCACAGAATTCTTCTCTTGCCTTTGAAGGGATGATGATTTAATCTGCCTGTGTATGCTCATTTGTCATCTTCTAACAGCCAGGAAAACCTCTTCTTTTCAAGTCTCCCAGGGTGCTGCCAGGTTTGAGTCATTAAACTTCAGATCTGTGACTAGGAGGCACTATTAGCTTTACTGCTTGATTGCATTATCCTATTGTTTATATGACTGTGGTTGTTCTTTAACAAACAACACTATATAATGTCTATCCCAAAGAAATCCCATCTCACAGAGAAAGAACCATATATAATCACAATAGGCTTGCTATTAAACACCAGGCTGTTGTTAATTTTCTGCTGGCGTCCAGGGTCTCAGAGGCATCCCCGTATTTTGCCGCTTGTGACGGGGAGCAGTAATGAAGAGTGACTGGGACAGCAAGAACAGTGGCCCTGGGTGGGCTCCTACACTATCCCCTTTAAAAGGTCACATGGATCCACAGACAGCAATAATGAAGACTGTTTCCCTGTGGATTTGTGTCTTTGGGAAAGGTTGGACATCGTCTGTATCTTGGTGGGTTCTCAGATGTCTACTAAGGGCTGTACTTGGAGGGTATGTTTGTTGTCAGGGAAGGCACCAATAGGATGATAGTCCAGCCTTCCTCCTGCTTCACTCTGTGGAGGCCTCTTGGATCATGACTGTAAAGGAGTGTTAATAAAGCCACGATTTCTCCACCCCTGTGGAAGGAAGCTCCTTCCATTTCAGCAAGAACGTAATTTGGATGATCTGAAGTAATCTACGACCACTTAAAATCCTCTTTCACGGATACTGGTGTAACTTTATGGTCTTCTGTGGAGTACCTTATCATTTACATTGGTATAAAGGAGAGATAAATCAGTTTTTATGTGCATTGCTGACCAGGAGAAGAAAAAAATTAAACACAGTGTTGCCTCTTCCTTTTTGTCCCCATTTCCCTGTGGTTTCCTGTTGAGAGCTTCAGATTAGCTCTTTTTCTTTGTCTCTCTTCTCTCATCCATTTTACAGTCTTTGCATTACCTCTTTTTAATAGTCCAAGTACCCATGTGAAGGGCTTATTAGAAACACCTGAGTTTGATAGCTATATCATTTGAACTTATCTGGGCTTCTATTTAATCTCTGCTCGTGGTATGTCATGGTGAAGAATAATGCAGGAGAAGATGACGTATCCCTTATTCAATAGCATCTATCTCTTCCTTCATTATTCTCTCTACTGTAGAGTGAAACAAGGATAACAAAGTTTAGATCTTGTCTCTTTTGATTGCTTAATTCATTTTATAGCTGTATATTTGTAACATAGCTTTGACAAGTATATCTTTGATAGAAACTCTGACCCAGTTCTTGTCTTCATGGGCAGAATATTGAATTTTCTTACAAATGTATTTCTTTTGTAACAGGAGTTTTTTGTTCTTGCAATTCATTTTATTGTCTGCTTTTTGTGAGGAAGGTGATGTTAACAGGATCACAGTGAGCAGGTAGAATGGAGAATTGCGAATACAGTGCAACGTTTCATTTTAGAGCAGTAGACAGTTATAAGAGATGTTATGTCTTAAGACCACATATTTGTTCCTCAAGTGCCTGTAATCACATCCTAGGGGAAAATGGTTTCAGTAGAGGTGTTAAAATCATGAGCTCCATTTCTAAGCACATTAGGAGTTATGTAGCTGCATTTAGTTTTTTAATGCAGGACCTACATTTCCGTCATTGATGGTTGCCCCTGACACTAACAAGTCATTAGCATAATGGCCATGAAACTTGTCCAATTGATTGTCATTTTCAAATTGCTGAGCATCTTTTCTGCAGTTACCAAATAATTTAATTTTTTTTCTTGGACTCAAACAGTTGAGCAAAATTTCAAGGCACAGCAGGCTGTACTAATGAGGATAAGCAAATGATGGTGTGAGTTGTATTATCTGTGCCACTGCCCTGCATGTGTATGCTAACAAAGAATATGCAGAATCCTGTATTGCTGCCCTAAGCAGGGGGTGGGACAGAACCCACAAAATAGGTGTTATTTACATGGAAGACAAAATGCTGCTTGAGGGGGTGGGGTAGGTGAGCCCCGTGCTTAGTCATGCTGTGCTCCCTCTGCTTGTCTGCCTCTGGGGCTTGCTTCAGCTTTTTTTTTTTTTTTTTTTTTTTTTTTTTTTTTTTTTTTTTTTTTCTCTCTCAGTTTTTTCAGTTGTACATTCTCTTCTTACAGGAACAGTCACTAAAATAGCTTCCCCCCCCCCCCTTCAGATGTGTAGCACGTGCTTGCATTTAGGGGGTAATTTGTACCCATGTTTAAGGAGGAGGTTGCCTTTGTTTCTGATGCCTTATTCCAACAATATGGCTAATTATGTTGGATTTTTTATGCTTTTTCTACATGCCAGGTTGCTGTTAGACTCATCACATTTCAGAGAGATTGAATACAATCCATTACAGCATTAAGTAATTACTCATCTGTTGTTGCATCAAGTAAACTTATCATAGTGATGCTTAAGGAGCTTGCGTTGATAATGTGGGAGATAGGGACATTTCAGAAATACCAGTTAACTCTGCTTTTCTCACTGTTTTTAATGGGAAGCATAGTTTCTGTCCTCATTTGTAGCCTCTGTTGACCTCTGTTTATTTTTTCCACTGGTGTATTCACCATTGCTGGATGTCCCTCTATAATAGCATGCCTATATGATGGTTATTTCCATTGTTTGCCAGTGCTCTGTCTACATATTACAGCTGGTTTTCCTGCCTTCTTCACTGGTTCATGGAGCTGAGGTGCTTCTGGGCTGTTATGTATGATGAAGCTGCAGAATTCATTTCATGCTTTCCCTGTATACACATTATGCATTTGCTGTTGGAAACATTTGAAACAGCTGGATCTTTACTGTGTATTTTATTGTTTTTATTAGACACAGTCTCTGTTCAGAGAAAAGAAGGATCAAGAAAACAAAATTTGAACTGTTTGGGGTTCAGAAAGCAGAACAATGTCCTCAAAATTGCAGCACAGTTCCCCTCCCCACTCCTACCCCCTACACAGATCCCACTGCTGCTGTGCAGAAAAGCATTAAATGGCTCTTGTGCCCTGTGCAGTGAATGCCTGCCTCTTTCATCCCAAACATGGGCTTTTCTATTTGGTGTCTGTCTTGAACCAGACACTAACCAGATGTGGACTATCACTGTTTCAGCAGGCTGTAAAACAAAAGGAAAGAAAAAGAATTCACTGGAAGTGGAAAAGTTTTGCTGGTCATTAAATTCAGTGTCAACGCTTAACAGTATCATGTTATAACTCTGGATAGAACTTTTCCTCTCCACTCAGTTTGGATAAGGTTAAAAACAAAGTGCTTGTGGAGATGGTTTTGCCTCCCTGTTACCACTGTGGTCACTGATGCATAGAAAACTTCAATGACTGTCATTTCAATGTACAAATATTGCTTTTTCCAAAGAACAGTTTTTTGTCTTATTGATGCATGTATTGCTTGCTTTATCCAAGGTCCATATTTTTAACATTTTAACGAGCATAAAGCAAGGTCATGGTTAAAACCTGATGGTGCTGACACAAGTGAAATTTTTGTCATTGACTTTTGAGAAAGGCAGAAATTTCCTTGTTGAATTTTGTATGCACTTTTAGTGCTGTTCAAACCAGTCCGAAGATGGTTTATTGTTGAAAGGAACTGTGTGGCCTATCACACAAATTTTATTTTTCACAGCGGTGATCCTAACCAGACCTGAGGTTGCAGTACTGACACTGTGCAGGAGGAAACCTAGTAGTACAGGACTTGGCAATTCACAAAGTAATTTGGGATGTTTGTTTAACATTGCAGTCAGTGTGTTTGTAAAATTGCTGTATTTTTTCCCCTATTTATTTTCTTTGTTTTTATTGTCTTGGTGATGGGTTTTGGGCTGAGTCTGTAGGCTTGCCAGAGTATTTCCTCGGCTGTTTACACCTGTTATGTAAATCCTTGGCAATAAGCAATTTTTTTCAGCTGTGGAGACATGTTGGTTTGAACTACACTACCTGCAAGTGTCATGGCAGTATTGGGATTTTGTCCACATCCAGAAGTGCCTATTTAAGGGTGTCTCAATCTCCAAGACACTGTGAGACTTGGGTTCAACAGCTGCACCATTCACCACCACTGATCCATCTATATTTCTGAGGCTGTTGTTGCAAAACAAGAGTGTTAAATATTTGCTCCTTTGTTTATTTAAGTAATAAGATTTAAAGTTAAATCTCAGTTTAAAAATCATGGAGAAATACATGGATCCATGTTTTGCAGGTCTGTAAGGCTATTTTTTTAGTCTAAGTATTCTGCATTGCTGTGTGTTGTATATTTTGAAAGTGATAGACCTGAAAAACAACAGCAGAAGCGATTCTGGTTTTAAATTCTTTAAGTCTCTCTCCTTTGGTTTGGCATGCAATATCAAGCAACTCTTTTGTTTAGACTGCTTTTGTTTTAATTCCTTTTTTTTTATTGCTCCTTATTCGTATTATTAAAAACATTCACTAACAGCCTCAGACAGTATCCTGTAATAAGGGGGAACTATCCTACATATCCTGCTTTAGAAAGGTGTAAGGGGAGGGGAAGAGGCAGGAGATTTGGGGCCAAATTTCTGTTTGTCCATCAGTGACACCCTGATGGCAGCAATGCAATCAGTGGCAGATTTATTTGTTTCTGAGGATAGCTGTAAACATCTTTTAGCTGCGGACTAATAGATTTAATGTTCTCAGAACTGCCCAAGGACTGCAGCATATTCTCTGGTGTCTAGGGTATTTGAGGAAGCTTAAATCAGAATTGGCCAGTCGATATTTGAGGAGGCTTAAATCAGAATTGTTCTTGATATGATTGAGAAGTAGGAGAGGTCTTAACCTAAGGTGGGGAGCAACACAAGGCTTTTGATTTGGGCAGTATTAAGTTTTGACATGGGTTTTGGGAGAGCCTAAAACTCTCAGGCTTGTAACAGTGCTTGTTCTGAGTGATAAGATATGGTTCATCCCAGAGAGGTTTGCTCACTGTTTTGTGACACAGTTAGCTCAAACACATAGGTAACAGGGAGAAGGGATTAGTTATCCTCCAAGAAGAGGTAAGCAAGTGTATAGCCAACATCTCCTCTTCAGAGGTCCTTGCCACTGTCACCAGCTTCCTGAC
Source organism: Trochalopteron elliotii (assembly GCA_024734555.1). Taxonomy (NCBI): domain Eukaryota; kingdom Metazoa; phylum Chordata; class Aves; order Passeriformes; family Leiothrichidae; genus Trochalopteron; species Trochalopteron elliotii. The sequence continues at coordinate 1,759,438 of JANPWX010000097.1, read as the reverse complement.
TGCTGGATGGCTGGGCTGGGTGCACAGTGCCCTCTGCGCTCTGACCTTGCAGAGGAACAGAACTCCTGCTTCGAGTGTGCAAGTCAGACAGTGCACAACCAAAAGCTATTTCATTCCTGGTGCAGTCAGAGGTAGCAGAGGTCAGGTCAGTTAAGGTTGTGTCTGCCATTTCAGTGCCAAAGACTTTTGGAATTGCTGCAAGTGATGATATGATGAATGCTTCTGTCACAGGATGGTAGCGAGCAATTTACAATGTTTATGCCATGTCTGGAGATGGATTCAGCAGGGCTGGTCTTTCCAAATCTGGAAAGTCTAGGCGTAGGCTTTCAGGCCAGACTGTTTAGCTCTGGTTAGTTGTTCTGGTTGTACTGTTTTCAAAAAAGGGTTCAAAATGTCTGAACAGCACTGCTGATGCAATAGAGAGCACAAATCAAGTACAGGTAGAGCAGTCACGTTCCCCCTGTCCAGCCACTACCATACTTTCTCTTGAGGAACCATTACTTCTTTTGTTTGTTGCTTTGATTCCTCTTGAATAGGGTACAGCACAAACGATGTTCCTCATGATACTTGGGCCACCTATCAGTCAGACTGCCTGGGTATTGGTCATTAGGTCTGTTCAGAGAGCAGTGTGAAGCCCACTGTGTTTATGTGTTCAGCAAAGTTAGATCTAATGACTTCGGCCGGTGTTTCATCAGTGCAAGCTTTTTGCCATGCATCATAAATATTTTTAAGGAGCAGTTGTGATGAGGAAGCTTGGAGAGGACTGAAGCAGGCAGTAAAATTTGAACATCTGTACCAGTGCCCTCCTGAGTCACCTCCTGTGGTGATTTGACCTTTGAGGGTTCTGGGCTGTCTCTTCTGTCAGAAAAAAGTGTTTGTCCATGGCTGGCATTAAACTGTATTATCAGATGACCTAGGACATACCTATGTGTTTGGTCATGATCTTTTGGCATGAAGCTCTAAGGCAAGAATGTCATGGAGCACTATGCTCCCTGTACCTTATTTTCCTTTGCTTTTTCATCTGACCAAGTTCTCTTCACTTCCTGCTGCAGGCTGCTGTAATTGTACATCTAGCGATTGCTCAGTACAGCTCATATATCCACCAAGTGGGAAGATTGTATGAGTGTATGAAGCTGTGAGAAGGAATTATTGATATCTCTATATTATTGTATTTCTGTGTATATATTGTTATAGCCACGGCTTGATTTTTCATGATGCACTGCCCTTGTGTATCATTTTCCTTGACTAATTGGCTGTGACAGGCAAGATGAAACCTAGGAAGATACTATAGTTTTAAAATAAATGCACTTGTCTTGAAATTGGAAATAACTGAATGATCTGGATCCTGATTATTCTTGGACTGTAGAGAACTTCGTGTGGGTTTGTTTTTTTTTTTTTAATGGAGATTGATTTTTTTTCTTCGTGTATCTTTTGGTTTTTAAAGGATCCAACCACTACAAATTTTAAGTAAATCTCTGGTGATAAAAACTGATGTAGCTTTTATTTTAAATCATATAAATGAAAACTCAGTGTCCTAAGCTGTTTCTTTCAAAGCAGAACACAGCGAATTTTTCCAAGAGGCTAAATATCATGAGACTCGTGTTGCAATACAATGAGAATGGGAGAAGTGGGAGAATTTAGCAATACCCTAGATATTGTTGAGTTCAAAGCCACACTGAAATAAAGCAAGACTTTCCAGACTTTACAGGGAAATTCATGTCACATATGTGTAGCTAATAGATACATATGTTATATTAAGATAATTTCTTAGACTGAAAAAATGAACCCATCCTGTAATAGTCATTCAATGCTTTAATTTTGTCAACTTAATTTCATGTTATTTTGTGTGCAAATTAACATTGTATAATTAATATCTCATTTATAAATAGAAAGAACAGTCCTGAGTTCAAGTAAATTTCAGTAATTTAATGCCGGAAACATATTATACAGAAATTGTAAAGAGCACACACAGTTGGAGAAGAGGCTATGATTCCTGCCTCTGCTTGTTTTGTTGTGTTTTGTTTTGAAAGGGCAAGCACGTCTGATGCATTCAGACATTGGAACAAAAGACTTTCTGCTAATCTTTAGTTAGAAGAAATCACCAGTGTTGGCTTTGATTCCAATTTTAATAAACACAAATGGTGATGACAGCTTTGCTTGGTTTATAAGATTGTCAGTCTGTTTCCGGATGCTTTTCCTGCCTGTGCTGAAGGCGGGTGGAAGCCTTGTCAGGGTGGGCTCCGAGCTTTGGGGACGGAGGGGTCTGGAACACGCTGGTTCCAGGGGTGCGGTGAACTCAGGAGCTCCTGCAGTCGCTTCAGGAGGAGCTTATGTAACTTCGGACACGCCAGCAGTATCCTACACTGTGAAATAGTCTCTTGACTGTTTGCTGGCTTGCCTTTTTTTTTTTTCCCCCTTTCTTCTATTCTCCCCCCCCCTTCCCCCCCTCCTTTCCTTCTCTCTCGGAGGGATTGCATCATCTGCCTGCATTTCACAGCTTGGGCAGCAGGGGAAAGGAATTGAATAAATCAACATGTTGCTTTTATCAAGTAAATCTCTGTGAAGTGGCCTGGTCAGAAGAAATTTATATTCTTTCTATCTAAGCCGTCTTTAAAGAATGCTTCACCCCTTTTTTCCTTTCAAGGATTTTTTTCAAGGCTTTCCTAATCACTTTATCAGAACTTGTGATAAGTTGAGGCTGTGTTTTCAACAGTTTGCTAGACTCCTAAACCCTTTTCTCAGAACTAAGATGGTCTAACAGCTAAAATAATCTGAAAATCTCCTTGCTCTAAAGACACAGTGGGACTGTTACCTCCATGAGAGGTAAACATCCAGCACCCTTCCACCAGTGTCAGTGGAGTGAACTGTGAACTCAAAGAGATGGAAGGGAGAAGAGAACCTGTCTCAATGCTACCCAAAGCTAGAGAAAGTCAGATGGGTGTGAGGAAGTGATCAGCTTTTAGTGGGAGCAATAGCACCTACATCAGAAAAAAACATGGGACTGTGATGTCAGGTTTTAGCTTGCAAAAATAGTTTCAGCTCTTCTAGTATCTTAAAGCATAGAGCAATGGCTACAGTCACAATTTCAGTTGTTGCCAAGGATTACCTCGTTCCACTTGTTTGTTGCTGGTTTTCATGTTTTCCTGTTTCTCTTTTTTTTTTTTTTCCTTCTTTGTTTTCTTCAAAGGGGAAAAAATTCCCATAAAAAAGAAAGCTTTGCTTGGTTTCCAGGATTACCCTGTGAGTGTTGTAGGACTACATGCTTTATATTAAATACAGTTGGATACTTTTTATCAATTTATATTGAAATCTCTTGTTGCTTTCAAGACGAACAAGATTGGGGATAGGATTTGGTAGGGGCATGAGGGGCACTCCATTTTCCCCTTAGGCAGTTTGATATGTATCAACTAAAGATTCTGAATCAAAAAGAAAAACAACAACAACAAAAACAACAAAACCAACAACAAACAAAGAAACCCCAGCAAACTTCTTGGCAAGCTTTTAAGCTTGAAAATACATTCTTATATTAGAGGATGAGTAGCTATAGATTGTTTAATCTCTCAGAGCTTCTTCTGGATCAAGCAATGCCTTTTACAGTCCTTACAAGAACTGTATTTCAGGACAAATTTGCCTTCCATATTGCCACTACTGAAGCTCAGAGGGGGCCAGGGATGGATCTATAGAAAGTCACCTGTCTGGCAAAGAGCACTGAAGCCCCTGTCACCTGACAAACAGATTCCCTGTTGCTGCTACTAAAGGTTGGATGTGTCTGTCTGCTCTGCTGCTGGGCTTTAATGGAAAGAGGCTGGCTGTGCAAATAGTTACCATCTTTTTTTCTTCATTATAGCCCAAGAGAACTGAAAGGACAGTGAAAATAGAAGTACCCTCACAAACAGAAAAGAAAGGACTAAAGGTAGCATCTGTGGGCTGTGTTCATGTACAGACTAGGACCTGGAGGTGACTGTTTGGGTTTGATTTTTAAGGAAACTGCAAGGCACTGCAGTTAGAATCTCATATTTGAAGTGCTTGTCGAGAACACAGTCCTACTTAAGGGTAATACTAATACTGCATTTGAAAGTCCTTACCTGTGTTATGAACAATGTTTTAGAGGATGACAACAATGGTTTAACACAATGAATTTATTTTGTAATTTTTGTGTGTTTATTAATTTTTGCCTTTTTCAGTCTGCTAATAAAAATATGCATGGTTTTCTTTCACTTGTAAACAATTACATGTTCCTCGTTTGGTATACAAATTCTGTGCTTTGAAAGTTGAATTTTTATATATATATTTTAAGAATTAATATGTTTATTTTACTTCAGTTCACTGCAAACTATATTCCAGGATTCAGTTTAACTTTTCAATGTTATTTCAGATGTAGGCTTCATTAAATATCTAGAAGCAAATTGAAATCCTTCATGTAATTGAGGTATTTTCTCAAGGCTTTGGCTTCCATCAGCAGAAACACAGGAAAAGAATGCCAGGGACTTTACTGTGTTGGAAGTAGAGAACACTTAAGTGCCAGTGAAGTATAAGATACCTTTACATAAAATAAACATGCTAGCAGAAAGCCTTCAGCAGTGTCCTTTGCATTTGGTTCACTTTGCTGAGAAAGGAAGTGTTTACTTGAGTAATCATCTGGATTTTATTGTGTTTTAATTCATTGTGGACAGCCTGATGGAGTCTGGAACCACTTAGAATGTCACAACCTTTCATTGTCACATGCAATGTGGCAATGAAATAAAATGCGATCCAAATCTCAGGCTATGTAGCCCAAGTTGTTACGTTTGCTGTGGTCTTCCTTCTATAAGGCAGACTTCTTGAAGAAATACAAATTTGTAGTGACAGTTCTTATAGTGCCTATTTGTTCATCTTAATAGCCCTTTGTGAGCCTCAGTCAGGTTTCTCAGGACTAGGAAATCAGGAGAGAACCTGGGTAAAAGACAAAATGAGCAGAATCCAGTGACTAGTGTACTTTTCCTCATGAAGGCAGATGAGAGGGGTGACATCTGTGGTGGTGCATCTGAGACTGGGTTCACTGCTTCTTGGTGCCCCTTCCCCGGTTCTGGCCACTTGTGTTTGTTACAATAAGTGACATCACAAGAAAGTTAACTCGTTTGCAAGGTCAGCCCTGTGCTGCAGGCATAAGTCTGACTTATTAAAATAAACTTTATGGGTTTTTTTAGAAACACACCTGAATTTTTGGAATTAAGTTTCTGGTCCCATTTCTAGTGACTCATTAACGAGAAGATAAGATTGGTGTAGACAAACTGATCTTCAGTGAGCTGCATCCAGCAGTTTCATTTTTTATAAAATTTCTAATTTATCGTTTTAAAGGTAACCTGCCCACCTACATGAGTCTGGTGAACAGATGATACATTTCAAGAGCAGATACTTTCATTCTCACTCCTCCTCTGAAGCCTATGAAGTTACATCAGAAAACAATTTAGACAAACATATCTGAGCAGTCCTTTTGTTTAATAAATATCCGCAAAAGAATCTGGTGTTCCCTTTCTCCTCGTGTTGCCATTCTTCCTTCTCTTTGTGTTATACATCACGCTTCTTTGTATCAATCTGTTTCTAGAACTGGTGTTCTCATCTTCAGTAACACTTTCTGATGGCAAATCCTTTGCAGCATAAATGCACAAAAATCTTTGTTGTGAAACAGCTATGTCATATGTTTGTGTGTATATAGCAACCCTGATGGCGCTAAGCCACAAAGACATAAAAATCAAAAGCTGATGTACATGCAGCATTGCCGACACAAAACCAAAGAAAAGGAAGAATCTGGAAAATGAGGGCAGTGCATACCTTCCACCCACATGTCCATCCCTTACTGTTACTGCAAACCCCGTGCACTTAATTAGCCAAGAGAAAACTTGCTCTTCTGCACTTTCTTCACTAGCTACTTCTCCTTCCCCACACAAAATGCAAACAGTAGAAGATACCCGCTACCACTGAGTTGTAGCAGCAAAGGATGGTGTGCAGGAGATAACTGGAGTGGGGGAAAACTGATGCTGCTGTGGAACCAATTTGAGACAAGGATTCATGGCCTGTGATTTGTGATGCTTGTGTTCTTTATATCATCATCATATAATACCCGTTTGTACGTGGACATTTAGCAAATGTGTATTGTTTAGGTGATTAGCAGTGCTGAAGGCACCAAGATTGTTGTTTCACAGTGAACGATAATTTCATGGTTCTATTGAAAGGCAGGTCAGCAAGGAGGGCTCCACTGGGCAAAGTTGTTGCACTAGCAGGAGCAGAGGTGCGATGAGAGTTTCATGTCCCCAGTTAGCTGAGACCCTTGGAAGGAGAACTTAACATGATATAATGCTACATGGCACAGTCAGTTCCCTCCCTTTCCACACTGTCTCTGCTGTGGTTGTTTAGGACAGTCCTAGGTTGAGTTAGGGACTGTGGCAAAGGAGAATTACTAATAAAAATGCAGCTTTTCATGACTCTTCCTTTATTTTTATTTTCCCCAAAATCATAGTATGTGGTGTTTGATTGCCTGTAATTCTAACTTCCTTTAGAAACACTTGCTGTAAAAAGTCTGCTCTGTCAGTGTCTGTGTCTTTCTGTGAGGCTCATCCTAGAGCAGGATGGAAGGCAGACTATGGTTTGATTTTTTATTGTTGATGGGGGAAATCTAATAAACAATAAAATGCAGTTTTCCAAAGGGAGATCAGCATCTAGAGACTAAGTGGGAAAGTGTCACATGAAAAAATATTAATAGAACAAATGATATTACTAGATTCAGCAGTGTAGACACATCTTAGTATAACATGCCAGTAATGAGTACATGTGTGTAAAGCATGTGCATTTTGGCTGCTGTATGATGCATAAAAGATGGACATGTAAAAGTTTATTATTGCTTCACATCCTAGTTCAGCATGTCTTTCAGGCAGAAGTCCAACTTTAGTGGAGTTGTCATTCCTGCTGACTTTAAGGGTCCCTGTATGCACAAAGGGTGAACATGACCTTGGCTGCTCCGTGGAGTGTAAGTCCAGTTTGTTGTACAAAGTGCATTGTCATGATTCCAGTAACATCCTGTCACATATGGGTGATTCATAACTCATGAAGGCCAAAAGACTTCAGTGCTTTTCTGGTTCTGCGTCTTATGGGGCGAATGGAACCATATTTTCAAAGCATGAAACAGCTTTGAAACTGCAGCAAAACTCTCCATCACAACAGAAGTGTTTTGGTTCCATCTATGGAAGCAGCACTGGGCAATGTAGCTGTATACGTGGTGTCTGCAGGATTGCATGCAGCTGCAGGCCCTTGGCATTGTATTTCTGTGTACTTTCTTATGAAAAAGCAGTTCTTGCACTGTTTGCAGTTGGCCTTTCTAATTGTAAACTTCTGTTTACTGTTGCCGTGGGTGTTTTTCCTTTTTGAAACACAGCTTAATGGCTCAGGAATCTCTCGCGCACAGGTTAAGATCTGCTTTCTTTCTATTGAATTAAAGAGACTAAAGTCCATCTGTTTCTCTTTGGTATGACACCACTGCAGCCTCTCTGAGTGAGCTCTGCTCACCCATGTGATGGTCTGGTGATCCCAGGCCTGATTTGTATTTTGTTCCATCAGTGGGAAAAAGTAATTGCACATTTAACTGTCTTCATAACTAACAGGTTATTTTCTCACAGAATTCTTTTGTTTGTAAGTTTATTTGTCTGAATTTTAAATAATATCAGGGAAGTAACTCAATCTGCAGACAGACTAATATGTTGTGAGCAAGGCTTGTCATTGGTTTTGTTCTGAACAATTTTACTGGGAAGTTATTCCAGTTCATGAGGGTATGCAACCAGTTTGCATGCTGCCCCTGTGGTAGCCTGATTTATCTGCAGAATTATTATCTAGAACTCACCAGTAGTTCTCATAGTTGGCAGTAAATAAATACGAAGTAGATTTAAGTATGGTAATAGACAAGCACTAAAGAAAATTTTGCTTCATGCCACTCTTCTAATTTCTTAAATGACATAGCTCCTTGGTACCTAAGTTTTGTGTCTTGTTCTAAAGAAATTATCTTTCCTTCCTGAACTATGGATTCAATGTTGAGAGCAGAAGCAGTGAAAAGCCATATGTAAAACAAAAAGAAAAACAGCAAGTCAGCTTAGTATGAATGTCAGTGAACTGAAAGTGAGAGAGAGAGAGTTTGAACCCTCCTCCATGTGGCTCTGTTCCAATAGTGATGACTTGGTAGCAGCCAATGGTATATTTGACCAGTCCAACTCTAGATAGGTGTTACATATGATTTCTAGTGCCAGGGTGCTTTACTGAAGGACCAGTGTCTGTTGATATATAGGGATGTGTATATGAAGCTTGTACCCAAATATCAGGAGCAACACAAAGTACTTGTTTATATACTAAAGTCACAAGTAATGTGCATTGTAATCTAGTGTCAGCTGGGGATCCTCAAGGTGGAAAGCAGTAAGTAGGGAAGATATATAAAAATTTATACAGGGGATTTGCTTTCTTCACTGTTATCAGATGAGGACAATGGTTCATTCCCCATCTTCTAGGATATTGTACTGGTTTTGTCTGGGATACTTTTGTTCACAGGTCATAAGTATCTGTATTTTGGTTACTGCAGCAGTAACCAAAAGTGCGTTTCTCCATGCTGGCTAGAACTTACAGTGACAAATACTGTGCAGTGCTTGCTTTTCCCCAAGTGGGCTGTGCAGCACCATACCTGCTGAGCACTGCCCCAACAATCAAATCAGTGCCAGGTGTCAGCAGTGCTCAGATGGATATCCCTGAGCAGGCTGTGTCTGAAGGAGTTGCTGTCATGTGTATGGGCTGTAGCATGGAGATCCTCTCCTGTCCTTGAAGATACCCTATGTGTAGGTAGGGGCTTCAGAAACTTGAACTTCTTCAGATTTGTGAGTAACATGGCAGAGGTTTTAAAAAAGTAAATGGAGAAAATAAGCTTCTTCTTATTTTTTATGCCTCTGTCATCTGATTCACATAGTTTGCAAACATTGATTTCCTGAAACTTTGGAAAAATCCCCTTTTTTATAAAAAAAGGGTTTTTTATTCCTTTTCCTTGGAGCTACATGTAAAAATCAATAAAATCCCAACCATACTGGAGCTCCTTTAGGATGTAGATAAGGCTCACTTAGCTTTCGAACAAAGGAGGGAGAAGGAAATCTCTCAATTGACAAGACTTGTTTCTATCGTTGGACTTTACAGTTACAATTTCGATTATGTTGGCAAGTACTTTGTTTCAGAAAGCCTTCAGCTTGAAGGCCCCAATAGTGAGTGCACAGGCAGGTAGAAATTGCCTCTGAATATCAGGTGTTGGGTAATGAGGGCCACTTAAAACTGCTTTCTGTCTTGTTGGCTGTCTTTGGGGGTTTTGTTTGGAGCTTTTCTTAGCTGGAGAAAATGACTGTTTAATGCTCCAGCCATTCCAAATTCTCAGCAAAGGATCTGAACATGCTAAAAAATGTTTCTGCACATTCAGTCACTATGAGCAAAAGAAATGTATCGAACCAGACACTACTTTACTTTCTTCTTTAAGAAAGTCTAGGACTCAAAATTCTCAAAGCTCAACATTGTCACTTTCTTCTCTGTAGAGTGGTCCTATGAGGTGGTGAGTCACCATATTTTTATATCTCACTTTTATTTAAATGTTTGGAAAACATACCAATGCGTTACCCTAAATAGTTACTCATTTCAAGAAACAAAACCAACGAGTGTCCCCAGGCTAGCTGTTCCTCTGAGGCACACACTAAGCCAGAGCAGAGTTGCCCATGAGAGGAGGCTGGCTGGGTGTAAAAGCTAGCTGTGATGAAAAGAGCAAGCAGTAGCTCATTGCAAGACGCTGGAGTCTCAGGGAGGGAGCAGGAGGGGCTGGCGCTGCAGGCACCCAGCAGATGGCATTCTGCTGGCTGCATCTGCTGTGTGCCAGGAAACAGGGAAGTGATGAGCACCGGGGTGTGCAGCCCTGTTACCCCACTGCCCTCACCATCCTCTCAGAATAGGAGATTTGGTGTCGTTATTTGTCTGGTTTAGTGGGATATCCTGCTGGGACTGCGATCCAAGTATTGCCAGTCAAGGGGAAATAGCATTAAAGGTTAAGAGCACAGAAAATTGTCAGGTCACTTGCAATTTAATTCAGTTTGGAAAGGGAGAACGAAGTCCAGAAGTTTCCAGACTGGAGGGCGCGTGGAGTGGGATGTTTACCATTTTTACAGGCAAGCTCAGATTTCTCAGAGTTCTTTTTTCACTCCTTGTTGCAGTATTTGCTGCTGGGGTTTAATGATTATACTTTTGTAACTACTAAACTGCATGGAGCATGTTTAGACTCTGTATACTGAAATTATGGGAATCCAGAATCAATCATTTAAGATTCAGAATGGATGCAAAGGGATAATGAGTTTTTTTTTTTGCTTTTTATTAATGTCATACCTGTAAAGAGGTAAGTGCATGTACTGTACTGCCCACTGTCACTCATTATGGAAGTTGCCAAAGCTCCCCATCAATGCCAAATCTGAGTATCTCTAGCACTAAAGGCTTAGTTCTGACATTGTCCTCACAAGGCTGGAGAAGTACATTAGCTGGGTCGTAAAGGGTGTTCGTAGAGGGATTAAATCATGCTGAAAGCCTCTTGCAGAGCCATTAACTGGATTCAGTTTGAGGCCTGAGGTATCAAACCTGTCTGCTCAGTGGTCTGCCTTTGAAGCAACTTTCACCTGAATTGCTCATGAAAAAGTTATCTGCCTGCCACTCTTAACAACGTGATCTCTCTACGTGATGAAGCTGGGGAAACCACCTAGTTATGGGGTAGGGGAAATGGAAATACTAGCCAAAAAAAAATACACACTGGAATAAAACTGGAAAACGTCCTCTAAGCTTCCTCCCCCAAGCTTAGAGCTGGCAGTCAGGTCAGGTGTGTGCTGCTCCTGTCTTCACCATATCTAGGCTACACTGCTCCTACAAAGAGTTAAGTCTGCAGAATGAGGCAGGATAGCAGTATCCTTATTATTGTTTATGCCTGTATTGGTGGAGTTGGCTCACTGTTGAGTTTGTGTGTCCTGAGGGAGACAAGATAGCCTCTTGTGATTTTACAGATTCAGAATATGTTGCCTTTACCTAAAATACTACCTGCTGTTTCACCTGTGAGTGTGTGTGTTTGGTCAACCACTGGATAGTATCTTTCCCCACCATTCTTAACAGGAGAGTATGGATGAGCCCTAAGAAGAGTTTGGGGAATGTAAAGCACCTTTTACATATCTCACTGGGAATGCCATCTTTGAATGGGCTTGTGCACTACAGGCTGGACTGCAATGTATATCCATCCTTTAGTTCTTTTCACTGCAACAAAAATATTCAAAGGAACTGAAAATACAGAACACAGTCTCCCCACAGGTCTTCATTAAACACAGGGGTTCTCAAGTGATTTGGTTCAATTTGTTTAATAGTTTTGAGATATTTCTGATATATCCTACTGATTGCACATTCAAATATCTTGGGAATTCTTTGCAAAAGTTGCTTTTGAATGGTGTTCCTTTAGCAATGTGTGGAGTCTACCTTCTAATTTGAGACTATTACTTATAATTTTCTCATTCTTTTGAGAGAAGTGATTACAAAGACTTAAGACAACAGTACCAAGTTAGTTGGGGCCTAGCATTTACTTATTGAGTTTAATGTATAACCTTGGATTGCAAAACTAGTCTGAAGCAAACTATTTTCGAGTCTTCATTTTCAGGGGGAAGGGCTAGAAAGTAGGTTTAAAAACTTAAAAATGTTACCTTTGACCTTGCAAAGCCAAACACAGGAGCCCCATGCCAGTGCCTTGTAGCCAGAAAGTAAAACAGTTATCAACAGAAAATCGAGTTGTCTAGAGTATCTTTGGAAGAACAATCACAGAAACTCTGCCTTGTGAAATAACCCAGCAACTAAGCTGGGCTGGGTGGTAGAACTACACAAGAGTTGTTAAATCCACAAGGATGATGTTTTGCGTTTTTGCTTCCAGCAAGTACCTTCTTAATGCACACCATATTGACTTCCAGGTTTTGTGTAAATACTTGGTGCTATTCAGCTAGAGATATTAGCTTCAATTATTCACAGCTTAGTGTAAAATAACAGTGTTTTCTTGGGTTTGGATGGTTTTTGATTTAGGTAGAGTTTTATCCAGTTTATATACCAATATCCCTGCCTTATGCTTTTGACAAATTCCTTTGCATCATGAAGTTTAATGTGATTTTAAAACTTGAGTGATTAATTTTTAGGTTGCTGCTCAAGCACTATTACTATGGCTTTAGAACGATAAAATATTCTATAAGAAATTTTTCTGTCTTTTTGGACAAAATAAAAAAAGTAATAAATAAGCATATAGAAACTACTTCATTAAATGAAGAAACTGAAGAGGTATGATTTTGGGAGCAGTTACTTCATTTCTGAGTTTCGGTACTTGGTACAAAAGGTTCAAATGGACACATAGGAAAACCTGAAATAATCCTTGCCTTGATCAGTTATTTCAAGTCCCACCATTTTTGATGCCAGACAACCACAGCACACTGTGATTAGATGATACTTCCACATTACTCTCACAATTGCTTGGGTTTATAAAGCATGGTATGCTTGTTATGATCAAGTAGCTGCTAGCCTTCCTTAATGCTGTTCTGCTCTGAGCAGAGAATAGGAGACAGAACCTGTCAAAATCATCAGGTCAGGGATAGATTGTTAGAGGGAGGTGAAAACATCAATGAGCACAGGGAATATGGGCACAGAGTATTTCTGATGATAAGAGCATGACCACATGGATTTATTTCATAATGAAAGGCACTAGAAACAGAGGAGGGATTTGAGTTAAAAATCCTGCCACTACATCAGTAGGAATGATAGTAGCAACAGAGCTCAGCATGACCTTGGTTAGAAGCAAGCACATCTTTGAAATCCACTGATAGCTTATTCTCAGCATTCCCACTGGAGAAACCATGATTGCTTCCCAGGCACAAACCCAGACTCATGCTGTGTGACTTGAGAAGAATGGCCAAGCCTTCCCAGCTCTGGTTGTCTGTGTGTAGCCTTTGGAAAGCCTTGCCTGGAAAGTACAGTGAATGGTGAAGGCTCTGGTATTTGATGGTGAAGCTCTAGTATTTGATGTAAATCATCAATGAATGGTGAGGATAGAGCCCTGTTGGTGGTCTGCTCCTCATCAGGTACAAATCCTCCAGATTTAGGTATCTGTTTTCGTGCTCCCATTTTTTTTAATATAAAAATCTTTCCCAGTGGTGATAGCTGATGGGCTTTTTAACATGCCAGCTACAGAATCAGGCTTATTTCTTAAAAATGCTGTTAATGAATGAAGTGAATTGTTTGGAAATCCAGTCCACATGAAACCTGATTAAAAAGCAAATATCCTTGAAGGTCTGTTAGGTCAGATCTGTTGGTTCCTCGCCTGAATCAAGACCAACAGCTACTGCATAAAAATGAACTTGACCTGATTTATGCTTCATAATTCTGTAGTGACTCACTAATTAAATTTCGCAATTCCAAGTGCACCCCCTGGCTACTCATAAATATCTCAGAGGGTTTCAAAGAATGTAGGTGTTAGTCTTTTAGAAAGATAATGTCAGCTTATCTTTTAGAATCTTTATTTGCTAAATGCTGGAACTATGATGTCTGTTTCCAAATACTTGGAAAATACTTCCACAAATGATGAATGAGTCATGTTTTTCATCTTTCATCTCTAGGTAACTCATTCTGACATAGCGCTTGATCTCCCCCTGTCCCTAAAATATGCTTGCTTACTCCTCATTCATGACTTATTTTTCTGCTCCTTGAACTGGTTAGTTCACCTGAAAATGTCTCATTGTTAATATTTGTTTCCTCACACATAGACTAAAGTGGCTCAATCTTCCACTTTCAAATTAATGCTTGCTCTGTTATTTCTCAATGAGCCTTGTTTTTTCTCTCATTTTTCAGGTTTCTGTTACATTTATTTCTCATGCTGTCAGCTCAGTGGGCTTAGTCTACCTTGTTTTAACTTCTTTGATAGAAATTCCTTCTGCTGCTGCTTTTCGAAGGGCAAGCAAGGTTAGAAGAAGAGATTGGGAGTTTATAATGTGATTTTACCTCTGAGTGTGATCTTCAAAAATGCCTACCCTGTACATTTCCCACATAGTGTACTGGAGACTGAAAGTGGCAGGTTTATTTGCAGTTGAGACAGTGCCATATTTTTGTACTTCGTCTTTCCGTCCTGTTGTTTCCCCCCCATTTCCTTTCTGGAAGACATCCTGATGTTAAAATAAAGTCTCATGCTCTAGGGCTTCATCTGGCTGCCCACAGGGGTTAGGAATGATATTTATGCATACTGGGAGTGGTTTTCACCTTTTTTTGACTCCTCAAGGACAGGAAAGGGTTGTAGATGAGATACCTCATAGAATAAATAGTAGAGGGAGTTCTCATTTTAAAATACCTGTGTAGTGTCTCACAGTCTTATATCCCATTTGAAACGCTGATCACATTTGGATCTGCCAGGGGAAAAAATTATTCTCCTGGTCACTTGGCTGAGACCTGGAAATCAACTTGATTTTCTCTTAGTATAGCTATGTGGATCACCTACAAGGAATGCGTGGTTGTACCACACCTGTGGTTGCAAAGATTTGAGTTCTGTCTTCCTTCCTGCTTATAGTCTTGGAGCATGCAGACAGCTTGGTTGACTGAAGAATCAATTGCTTTATTATAATGAAAATCGTTATTTTCAACAGAAAGGGCAGTAGTGAAATTTAACAGCAGGAGGCTGCAGTAGATCAACTTGTGGTCTCTTCTAGCTTTAAACACTGGGAAATCTCCCTCCAAAACTGATGCCATTGTTACTCCATAGGTTTGCTGGCAAGGAGAGAATTTCAAGGCAAGCATCCAGCACCCACCCACAGATTGTGTTGGCTTTGAGCCTGGCAACTTGAGTCCCTTCCAAAATGTATCCTGGATCTTCTCGTTAGGAATGCAGCATATTGCTGGTTGTGACACAGATACAGCTGAGTTTACTCCATGTCTTATCTGTAACCTTTTAAGATTTTCATGTGGCTTACTCATTTGCAGAAACTTTTGTAAACCTGAAAACAGAAAACAGCATGGGCTTTAGGCAGCTACTGCTGTTTTCCCTGATTTAAGATGTTCCCAGTCTTGCCTCTGGGTATCCTTCATGTTCCATTCAAACCTCCAAGGGTCTGCTGTTGTTGCTTTCTGGCCCGCGCCCTTCATTTTTCCTGGGCAAACCTCCCTCTAGCCTGTTGATGTCGTTCCTAATTGCCCAAAGGAATCATTGCTGAGCAATGTGAGGCATTTCCTTCCCTCTTATTAAAAAGCACCAAAATAAAACTTAGTCTTTTGCAGCAGTGGCTAAATCAACCACGTCTTAACATGATGTTATGGCTACAGCATTTTGGACTGTTATTGTAGAGTAGCAAGGTGTTTTAGATCAGATTTTCATTAATCACTCCTGTTCCCTGACATTAGTGCACACTGCATGTATGTGCATGGAGTTCAGTGAGCAGCCTAGTATTCCCCTGACAAAAAAAATTGCTTGTGCCAAGGTCTTGTCACTATGGCATGGTAAATACTGAGAGGAGACCACTGTGCTACTGTTTACGTGGGGCAGAAGTTGCTCCTAAATTCCAGTGAAGAAAAGTCAGTTGAAAATGTTTTTTTAAGGTACTTAATTTCTGTTCCCTGTACTGACCACCTGCTATTTTTTTTTACAGAATTACCTTGGACTAACCCAGAACAGAGGTCTTTTGTGCTAGTTTGTCATGGTGCTCGAATGCAGAACAGTAGATTGTCCCTCCTTCAAAGCACAGACAAGTAAACTGTTAAATACATAGTCTAAATGAAGTCTAAAAAATAAATATAAAACTAGGTTCAGGCAACTGCTACTTCATAGTGATGCAACTCAATGCTCTTCTTAATGAGAGTAAAAAATTCAGTAGAATTGTGGTGATTTTTTAGGAAATGTATAGTCATTGCTGGACACAATCTGCTCTTGTCACTCTCTCCAGACTCCAGGACTGTCCCTGAGGTTCTTCTGGTTTAGCAGAGATAAAAACTCAGGGTAGAACTGTTGATGAAATAGATTTTGTAGTACTATTAAAAAGCTGCATGAGGCTTTACAAGTCCTTAAAAATTAGCTTTTGTGGGTGTTTGCACTTTCTTGCAGTCAGATGCTTTGATTAATTACAACCTCTCTTAAAACTTCTCCATGAAAAAAAAAAATCCTGTTCTTGACAACCAGTTAGTAACTGAAGGTCAATAAACTGGAAGGAGGAGTCTTGAGATTTCTCTTACAATAATGACTAGTAATAATCAATCAAAAGGTAAATTTATTTTCAGATGGAAAGTTGTCTATTTCTGATAGAAATTCTGGACCAGGAAAATGCCAATACATTACAGAATCATTTCATTTATGTTGGAAAAGATCTCAGAGACCATCAAGTCCAATCTTTGACAGATCACCATCTTGTGAACTAGACCATGGCACTAAGTTCCATGTTCATTTATTTCTTGAACACCTCCAGGGATAGGGACTCCACGACCTTGCTGGGCAGCCCATTTCAATGTTTAATAACCACTTCCATGAAGAATTTTCTCCTGATGTATAACCGGAACCTCCCCTGGTTCACAGCTTGAGACCTATGTACTCTCATCCTGTCACTGGTTGCCTGAGAGAAGATGCCAAACCTCCCTGGCTACAACCTCCTTTCAGGCAGTTGTAGAAAGTCATAGGGTCCCTCTGAGCCTCCTTTTCTCCAGCTAAACAACCCCAGCTCCCTCAGCCATTCCTCGTATGAGACTCTCCAGAGCTCTTCACCAGCTCCTTTGCCTTTCTCTAGGCCTGTTCCAGCACCTCATTGTCCTCCTGAAGTGAGGGCCCAGAGCTGTACACAGAACCTGGGGTGTGACCTCACCAGTGCCAAGTGAGGACACACACAAGGACACAATGACATCCCAACTTCTGCTGGCCACACTATTGCTGATCCAGGCCAGGATGCCATTCTTGGCTGCCTGGGCACATGCTGGCTCATATTCAGCTGGCTGTTGACCAGCACTTGCAGGTCCTTTTCCACCAGGGCCTCTCCAACCACACTTGCCCCTGCCTGTAGTGCTGCATGGGATTGTTGTGGCCAAAGTGTAGGACCTGTCACTTGGCCTTGCTGAACCTCATACCTTTGGTCTCAGCCCAGCTGTCCAGATCCTTCTGCAGATCCTGCTTACCCTAAAGCAGATCAACATGCCCCCAACTTTGTTTTGGCTGAGAATTTACTGGGGGTGTACTTGATGTCCTTGTCCAGATCTTTAATAAGTATATTGAACAGGACTGAGGCCCAGTACTGAGCCCTGGAGAATACCACTGGTGACCATCTGACAATTGGATGTGGCACCATTCACTTCTACTCTCTAGGCCTGTTCATCCAGCCAGTTCTTAACCCAGCAAAGAGTGGACCTGTCCAAGCCCTGGGCCACCAGGTTTTCCAGGAGAGTGCCATGGGAGATAGTATCAAAATCTGCTGAAGTCCTAGTAGACAACATCAACAGGCTCTAGGTGAGTCCTCTGATCATAAAAGGAGATCAGGTTGGTCAGGCAGTACGGCTGGGCCTGATCCCTTATTTGTCCTGTATGTGCCATGTGAACATATTCAGGATGATCTGTTCCATAAGCTTGGCAGGCACTGGGGTCAGACTGAGAGGCCTGTAGTTCCCTGGATCCTCCTTACAACCCTTCCTGTGGATGGGTATCACATTGGCCAACTCCAGTTGTCTGCTGGAGTCCTCCCTGCTTAGCCAGGAACTGATGATAATTGATGGACAGTGACTTAGTGAGCTCTCCTATCTGCTTCCTTGGCTCAATACCATCTGGTCTTAGACTTGAGAGTGTTTAAATTATTAAATTATTATCAGCAGGTCACAGCTACTTCCTTCTGGATTACATTGGGACGATTCAGGGATGCTGAAGTCACCCCTTTTGTGGAAACTCCATCTGCTTCTCACCAATAGCTTGAGAATGGCAGGCCTGGATTGAGATTTAGGCTCAGAAGCAGTGTCATATTTTCTTCTAGTCTAGCTGGAAGGACTCTTCCAAATTAAAAAAGACAGTTAAATCCGCAAGCAATTTAGCCTAGTGTTTCTCCCACTGAAACTACCAAGAAGGCTTGTTAATAATTTTTCATCCCAAAAATGCATTTTCAAAGTGTGGTTGTCCTCTCTTTCATAGAAATTAATTGCAACCATTAATGCCCTGCAGGCAACCAGAAAGCCATCAGATCAGAGAAAGGTTTGAGCTGTGCTTGGCAGAAACATCTCCCTGCACATGAAAGGAGAAACATTTTCTTAAGGGGTGAGGAGTGCTCTATTGAGTCTTAAGACATTAATAACTCAGTTGTTAGTCTGGTCAGGCTCAAGGTGAAATGCATTTGCTATTAGCAGTCTCCTGAGATACCCATTCCACTCTAGTTTTGTACCATTGCACTGATTTTGATGGTCGACCCTGCAAAGGAAGTTGCTTTGATATCTTTTTGTTCTTCCTTTATTGTTACTGAAAATTCTAATTCAGTAGTGCACTGCCAGCATGCAAGCACATGCTGCTTTTTGTGTTTGATGCTAGGCTACTATGCTGATACAACCTGTTATGTATTAATTGTATGGTTTCAATTTGCTATTTTGGACTGCTGAAGAAATAGGCAGGAGAGTTAGTTGTGCCTCTCTCACAAGACTTTTGGTTCCTTCCCCGTTAACAACTGGTCAGGAGCTGTCCCTGCCTCTCATTCTTGTCCGTGGCCTCTGTGTCTTCCCTCTCTGCTTTCCCAAAGTTCCTGGTGGATTCTGCTGCCTTTAGCTGGGAGAGCAAAACACCAGTTTTAAGTAATTTCTCAACTCGCCCTTTCTGGCTGGTGTTTACTAACACAACTTAACTGTAGGATCTTCAGTAGTGTCTGGAGTTAGCAGAATGTTTTGGTTTCATTTGTCTCAATCCTCCCTTTTATCAACAAGCACTTTCTGATGGAGATAAAGATGCCCTGAAAAGCTTCCAGTCCAAGTTAAAAGGAGAACAAACAAGAGAGAAGGGCAACATGGAGGGGAGTGAGAGGGAAGAGGGGAGAAAAGGAATGGAGGCGAGACTGGCGTGTTTATTGGCAAAACTTACTTAGATGACTGATACTAGTGAGTCTTCCAGATTAATATGAATAAGTTTTAAGGCATTTTTTTCTGAATGTGGCAGAGGCCACTGTTTAAGTTTCATTGAAGTTAATTTTGTGAAGGGGAATAAGGTGGGAGGAAGAAAGAGTGAATGCATGCCAGATGGGGTTTGAGAAGAGAAATCCAGGCATAAACAGCATGAAAAGATCTTGCAAGCAGGCATGTGAGGGGAACACAAAGGGGATGGAGGGAGGGAGTGAATGGAGATGGGGGAGGGCCAGGCTGAGCAGATGGAGACAGCAAGAGGAGGAGGATGGGCTAGCAGTAAGGGGATATGCTTGTAAAGAGACCCTGGAAAGTAAAAGTAAGGAGTTTGGCATTGGCTGAGAGGTGGGGGAATGGAGAACACATGGAACCCTCCTGGGGCCTGAATGCAGGTGAAGGTGCAGAGCTTGGCACACGGGACAAGTCTGGGTAGGTCTGGAGGGGACTGGGTCTTCTTCCTGGGGCCAGAGCCTACCTCAAACCTGTGGAGACCAAGGTCTTGCTCCAGTGATAGCACAGTGAGAAAGGATGATGTTGTTTAAAGGTACAGGGAACAGGATTTATGTAAGACCTTTTTTGTGAGTCCTTCCTTGTACTCAGCATTGCAGCCGTGATTCATGCATAGTCATAAAGATGTTAAAATGAAACAAGGTACCAGCTCCTGGTAACTCAAACATGCAAAATCTGTCAAAGGGACAGCTCAGAAAGACAAGAAGGAAAAGCTCCATGTACAAAGACTTGAAAGATAAGGAGATAAAAATTATTTCAGTAACACTCACACCTGCAGAAATGAAGGGCAGACATGCCTAAAAAGACTTCCAACATTAAAACACGGTGTAAGATCCTCCATCACCTGTTGCTGAGCAGTAACTCCTGTTTCCTGGTAGTGGCAATGCCTGTCTGCCTGCATGAAGAATCAGGAGTAGGCAGTGCAAATTTGGGTTGTCAGTTTCACACCATCACTGCAGGCCTTTATTAAGGGAGAGGGAAAAGGACCAAACTGTTGGCAGTTGGGATAACCAGCTAAAACATTACAGTCCTCCTGTTAGCAGAGAGCAGGATGAAAGAGCAGGGTATGAGCAGGGTATACCATCTGAGAGACTGAGTGAGGAGGATGGGGAGGAGAGAGGAATTCCTGTCCTGTGGGGTGGAAGATGGGCTGTCAGAGGGAGATAATTTTGGAGCAGAGGGCTATCCCCAACCCAGGAGTACCCTCTCCACCCTCTGAGTATGCTTTCTTAGTCCATCCACCCCTGAGAGAGGCTGCTCTACTGCGAGAGAAACTATTTTTTTTTTCTTTACTTCTCATTTTAAACCTGATTCAGTTTGTGGAACAGATCAGAAAAAGATCCTATCTATCTTTAGATGTATCAAGCTGTCCCAAAAATATCTCCCAGTATGAATATGAAGTGCAGGTTCTTGAACACAAAGATGGGGTCAAGAAAATCTAATATTTCAAGAGATTTTGGGGGTCTTTGTATGTCCATATGAATAAGTTACGTTTAGTTTCATGTTTGTACTTTTTTTATTCCAGATAGCTATTTAAAATAACTTTGGTTTTGTCTTTTTTATTTTTCTTGTTCATTTGTTTTTGCAAATGCATTCGTTTAGAAACAAAAAAAAAAAAAAAAAAAACAAGGGGGGAAATAACAAAACTTTTTAAAAGGTAGAATATTTTTCCCAGCTGAGCTCATCTGGCCTTGGTGACCAAAATTGTGTGATGGTAACACACAGCTCCCTGTCCCTCAGCCACATAGCTGTTGTTTGTAATCACCACATCAAGCAAATTGTTGCTTGGGGAATTACCTTTTTGATGAGTGTTGGGGTGATTCAGAGTGTCGTTTGGTTTTGTGATTCACAGGGGTGCAAGTGATGACTGGAGGTGGGGGAAGGAGCACTACAGTAAGGCAGAAAATCAGTGTCCAGGAGGCATTTGCAACAGGCATGTTTCAGAGTTACCAACGATATTGGACAGGGACATTTGGCAACAACTACATTTATGCTGCATGCTTTAATCTTTACTTTCTGACAGTATTTTAATGTTTCACAAAAACACTATTGCTAACATATGAAAACTAGTATTTTTAGATTGCCTCCTACTCTAAGGTACTGTTTTATCACATAGAACAAGTTAAACCATTTCAGCCAGTTACTGGTTTGGGAAGGCACTCTGTTCGTCGGGCTTTGTTCTGAAGCCATTATTTTTCTTCTGTTTTGCCAAATTTCTTCTTCATGTGAAAAGCTCTGGTTAAAACATGCATCCCGCTTTCCCTCAATAATTTTTTTCAAAGTTAGGGTTGCTAGGAACATAGAAGAGGTCATTGCAGATAAGCCTGTCTGGTGGTCTTGCCCTGCTTTGAGAGAGTCCATTCTTAGGAAGTTTGGAAGAATCTTCAAGAAATCTCAGTGAAGTCAACTGCGTATCAAACTGCTCATGGGAGAGGATTTTTCCTAGTTTCATTCATTGAATTATCAGTCTAACTTCTGAAACTTAGGTGAACTTCTAATTTCAAACTTAACCTTGTTAGGCTGATTTTTAGAATAGCAATGATTCACACAGCATAGTTACACATTGCATGTTTTAAATATTTTTAATCAGTTATACAGTTTTAGCCTTTCTGGAGAAGCAGCAAACCTTTTTAGTTATTAACTAGACTACTCTGGGTCCTCAAGTTTCTGAAAACAACTAGGCACCATCAAGATGCACAAGTGCTTAGGTATATACCTCAGCATTCAGTGTTAATTATTTAGTTAGTTTAGTGTGTGTAGTAGACATTTGTGCAAACACAGTGTTCACACAGTCCTTAAACACACAAGAGCAAAATGTTCCAAGGATTAAACATGGGCTGAAGTGACCTGTCAGCTGAGGATGCTCAATCAATGCCTGTGCCTGGAATATGCAAATCTCCAAAAAAACCATGATCAATAGTATTGTACTAATGGAGTCAAAAAGACCATTTAATTGGATTTTATGGGAAATAGAATGCAAATAATTATGAAAAAAGTAAACAAATTCAGAAAAACTATTTTTCAAGTAAACACAGCATTTCCCAAACAGCAGGACATAATGGTTCTGAAGTTATCTGTGAAGTCAGAATTATTACCACGGTAACTTCTGGTGAGTAGCCTAGTCAGACAGTGACACCAGGGAAGAATGAACTTTAAACAATTTCTCTGGTGTATTAAGTACAAGATGCTTTCATAAAGCATCTGTTCCTTTTGTCCCTCATGGTTTTCTTTTAAAACTATACTTATTGTAAAGAACTGTAAAAAAAATCCCTTTCATTATGCAGTTAATGCAGGGCTTGAAAAATGTACCTTATAGGTAAACAGCCTGTGGAGACTGTGTCTGCATTTGTGGGTAGTTTGGTTTGGTCTCATGCATGGAAAGCCCAACTGTAATTCTGCTTTCCCTGGCTTTTTGAGGATTTTTTTTTGTTTTGTTTTGTTTTGTTTTCAGACATGCTTGGAAGACACATGCTGACGAATCAGCAAAATATGACAGTCTTGTTAGCTTTTTAAGTGATTTTCCATCTGGTAGATTCATCTAATTGGAGTGGTGGGCTTGAAGTTATTTTCTGCTGCTCATTTTGTGCGATTCAAATACCTGCATGGGGATTCCTAGACTGCCCCCACATCCTATGCTTCAAGAGAAATGGGTCTACTCTTTGTCTCATGTAACTACAGCAAGTACTCACCTGCAGCATGAGGCTTTGATAATTTCTTGCATTTTTTGCCCTTGGAAGGAAGAAAACCTCATCTCAGCCGGATCCCTGTAAGCTGCGATTGGAGCGGCTTTGAAATGGGAAAAATAGAAGAATTATGAAGAGTGAATATGGCAGTCAAACAAGGGAAGGGCTGGAAGAAAAGGCCAAAAACATGTGGTCTGGCTCTTGTCTTTGATTGCTGTAGAAATAACCCAGTCCATTGAAGTCCATGGCTTTATGCTGGCACAAAGCAGAAAAAAACAGGTGCAAGGTTTTAGGCAAAGCAAAGACACAAATCTTTCATGTAGGTAAACGAGTGAATTATCATTGTTTAGCTTGGACTTGTCATCAGGAAAACAGTTTTATGGTTTGGGAAGCAAGAACTTCAAGGGTCCACTAGATAAACATATTTCTGATTGCCTGTAACTGCTGCAGGGGTGTGGTAGGGGTGTGGTAAGATTTAAAAGAACTACTAGCTAAATGGCAAAAAAATCCCCCAGAGCTCCAAGATGACTCCACTTTCTTTTCCATTACCTTTCTCTACATTTCCCTTCCTTCTGAATTTTAAAATCCCATCTGATTAACACAGCTGTTTTTCCTTTTTCGTTTGTACTTTCATACATGAGATTTCTAGATATTTTTCATTCCATCCTACATTTACTCTTGCATTTCCTTAAAATCCTATAGAGGGTTAGGAACTTAGTATACACTGATCGCTCTTTTCTAAAAGATAAGTATCTTTGCTGAAACACAGCTATGCTGATTTTCATGGAAGAGTAGTAGTGTGAATTAATTTTTCGTTGTTGTTATTCAAAACAAGATGGATTTCAAAAAGTCTTTTGAAAAATGGGATCTGACACACAGAAGTAGAAGCTGTAATAAATCCTGCTGGGGTCGGGCCATTTGTGTCCCCAAAAGGAGTACAGGCCAGTGCAACTGCAGCAGCTGCTGCTGTGTCAGTTATGTTTGTGTTGCTGCCTGGAACCCAACTAGTGGAAAAATCTAAGAAGAACCTCAGAAGCACCTCAAACTATATGTCAGGCTTCAGCACAGTTCATGTGGATCAAATATTTTCACTTGGCAGAGTAATGCAGTGATCTCACGAAAGCTGTTAATATTAACAATGCACTAATCTCTAGGTGGGCATCTTCCTTCTACACCCAGACCAGGCCAGAGATCTGATTACAAAGAACAAGTTCTCAGTTACAAGAAGGTAGGTTTAACTGGGGAGGTGGGGACTTTTCTACATCTCACTATGAGCAAAAAGTAAACCGAGGTTGGTGGGGATTGGGTGGGGTTTTTGTTTTGGTTTGGGTTTTTACTCAAATAACAGGTCAGTTGTTGTTTGAAGTTTCTAAATGTCTTCTCAGATTAAATTAAGTAATTCATGTACACTGTAACTTAATGCTTGGTAGAGTGGCCTTGCATAAAGACTGGCAGTTCATAAACAAGGAGGCATGGTTTGATCTCAGCCATGAGTGTGGTTTTGAAAAATTACACTTCTGTTGAATACAAGGGTTTGTTTTAAAAACCGTTTAGTGTCACGTATAGCAAAGAAAAATGGCCATGGGAAGAGGGAAAACAAAGGAGAGCAGAAGGGTTTTTTCCTTAAAAAAGTAGGACAGCAGGCACTAAGGACAAGCCATGCATTGTGATCATGTTCTCGGTGGCTGAGACAGCAGGAGACTTTTTAGGCAGGGCTGGAGTTGTGCGCTTTAGGTGGCTACCCTGCTGGAAGAGCTCGTCTGCTTGCCTTCCTGGAAAGGCAGAGCAGGCAGCCAGGTGCCCTCCGGCAGTCTGCGGCTTTGGGGCTCTGCTGGCTTTGCCTGTGTCTGCAGCCAGCCCCAGCCTGGACTCTGTCCTCCTACGTGTGATGGAGGAGAAAACAGACTGTGATGGTGCAGGCAGAGGAACAGAGGGGGGGCCAGAATACATCTGAGTCACTTTTTCAATGGTCTTTTATAACAGTTTTTAAAAACTTCCTGCATAACTTCGGGGGGAAAAAAGCCCTAAACTTTTGTGTTTCTTCCTCTGTAAGGGAGCGTGAGTGAACAATGCTTGCCTGTTTTGCAGAGCTGTCAGGCAATGCCTTGAGTTATTTGTGAAGTCTGCAGAAATACTGGGTGCTGTGGACCACCTGAGAATGAAGTGTTTATAGCTAAAGGGAAGACAAATGCTCTGTTGGCATAAGGAAGGTTACAAATTGAATTCAGCAAGAATTTGTTTGCGGACTGAACTGGTTTTATATTTTCTTTCCTACATGCAAGTAAGGGTGTGTTAGCAGAGTGTATAGGTTATAGAATTTGAGAGTCCATTTTCTGTACAGAGGGGAACTGGTGCAGACTTTAGTATGATTCAGAGAGCTCTGAAGTCGTTTTGACTGGAAGCAGAATGAAACATAGCAGTTCAAAGTGCAGTATCATTCACCTAGGGACGAATCTGAATGCTGTCTTTGAGCTCATCAGCTGGAAACAGCCAAGAGGAAAGAAAGTCCTCATGGCTGTGTTCATCACAAAATGACTTGGGCAACAGTGACTCCTCCCACCCACCCAGTACTATGATCATGATGTATCAGGCAAAATGTCTCCAAAAGAACTGGCAAATGTTTAAGCTGTCTGTAAAACATTAGCAAGAGCTGTCTGCAACTGTCGTCACCTGCACTGAGGAAAAGTGAACTCCAAGTGGAAGAGGTACAGTGAAGGGCTTGTAAGGTGAGACACCAGGAAGCAGAACAACTGTAATATGAAAGGACTAGAAGATTGTGCCTTGATTAGTCAAGGAAAATGGTCTGAGAAAGATAAGACTGCTCTCTTTAAATACCAAATGTCAAAAAGGTGGAAGATATATTTAAAACAATTTGCCTGTCTCAGTTCTTTTCTACTCCATTTAAAGGTTCCTGTGGCTTCCTTTCCCCTTCATTTAAAGCCCTCCTCTATAGATCATCTACAGGTGCATTAATGCTATCCTGTTATTTTGGAGCTCCATGGGGCTGAAACAGTGAAAATACTAACTCTCACAGTTTTCTAGGTGAGAAAAATGGTATTGAATTCTGAGTTTGTATTGCGATAAGCCATGTACAGAGCATGTGCTGGTAAGCAGGAAAAGCCATTGGCAGCAAAAAGTTTTGCTTTTCCAATAAAATGAATCAGATTTTATTTAGTGAAGCCCATTCAGTCAAAGCACAACTTAGGCCAGAGTAACCACAGGTGAAAACCTCACAAAGAGCTTTAGCTAAATGGGAGGTTTGCAGTCTCACAAAGGAATCCTTCCTCCAGAAATAAAGCCAGAGTTGCTCCTGCATTAATGGCTTGTTTTGTCTGGATGTCAATCTGTACTGAAGAAAAAAAAAAGGTAATGATAGATAATTATATCTGAGTGTGCATGAGCCATATCAGATGTAGAGATGGTCTGATTGACTTGGGTGTTGGGACTGCTGTGTGATTTACTTTTTCTGCTCTGGGAAAATGGGGGCTTGTCAAAAGCTTTTTCAGTGTATGGATTCTGAGTTATGGGGTTTGGTGGGGACTGCATTATTGCTTTGCTTTGAAAATTGTTAGACCCAAGGTTCAGCATTTACATCTCTGCAGACTGTATCCAGCAAGAGAGAGCTGAGCTGAGGATGCTGTAGAGATTGCTTCAAGTGGGTTAGACTGTGCCTTCCCTTCTGATTTTTCCCTGCACCCTAAAGGTGCAGGACATTAACAGGAAAAAAAAAAAGAAAAAAAAAGATAAGTTCAAATAAATTTTTCTCAAAATTTTGTAGATACTCAGGTCTGTTCTTTTCAAATATGACAGCAATATACAGTTCCATATTTTTTTTTTTGAATAATAAAGTAATCAATATATTTTAAAATCTCTGCTCTGTTTGACTAGCAAGAATACAAAGATTCCTAGCCTAAACAGGACTCCTGTCAGTTATACCTATGGAATCCAGTTTTATTTTCTTTCTAAGGAGAACACATAAAGAAATTATTTGTGCCTATTTTATTTCTGGACTGCTAGTCTTGTGTTATCATTGGAGTAGGACGTGTCCTATTTGTTCTGCTTGAACGCTGTGGTCTGTACTCCAGTCTCCCAGTCGTTCATTCCGAGGACCCATATCAAGCAGGAGAGATTAAAAACTCCCTGTCTCTGCAGCCAAGCCAATAAGATAATGCTGCCTCATTTCTACCATCCTACAGCCTCCTCCGTAGGCAGCCCCAGGCTTCTGGTAGAGAACAAGCAGTCTCTGTCCTTCCCCTTCTACTGTAACAGCTAACCTTTATTTAGACCCAAGGTTTGGGAAGAATCTCCCTCCTCTTTTGAGGACCAGAGATTTTTGTGGGACCTGCACAGCAGAAGGGCAGGAAGATTTGCTTATGTTGGAGCAAGACTTTGGAAGCAGTAAAGGGAAAGCAGGTGAAGAGCTTGTTGCAGCTGAGAGAACAGGGATGCTGCCAGCTTGAAGCATGTTTACTGAGATGTAGCAGATGTGGTAGCATGGGGAGAAACTGTAAACTGGAGAGGAGAATGGATCATGCATGAGGGAGAGAAAGCTATGGGAATAACAGGAGCTGCTGGATGATGGAAAGGGAGATAATGGGGAATAAGTAAACAAAGCAATAAAAGCCAGTGAATAAAAGTACATGACAGTTCTCTTATTTCTAGAGAAGAATTGTACTGAATCAAATAAGCTGGCCTGCAATGGTCTAGGATTGTGTATGTGAGAGGATTTGTTCTGGGATGATGGCAGTAATACCCCAGCCTTATATGTGGTGGGATTCACATGCTGATGTTAAAACATTGTGTGAAGAAAATCTGTACTGTTTAGTTGATTCTGCAGCTAGAGAAATGTTGTCTATGTGGAAGAGACAAAGAGAGGGAGAAACAGGGAAAAAAAAAGGGAGAGGAGTGGGAAGAACAGGCAAGAAAAAGATAGCAAGTGTGTCCTACAGTGGAATATAAAGACAGCAGGTACATGTCCATAGTGTGTGCATGTATTTTGCTGTAAAGAAATAAGTTGGTTTGAATTTCTTGGTCCCTAAGGTAAGGATGGGATGGCAAAATTTTGCTTAGATAATAAACATTTCTCAATTTTATTAGCTCAGTTGTGGTGTTGAATGAATGCATGTTACATCAGTCTGAGACCCTACATGGGACAGCTATGTTTGCACAACAAACTTGAAGAGTTCAAGCTTTCATTTTCACAGTCAAGCTTTTTAGTTTTCAGGACTGCAAAAGTATGTTTCTATATAGAAACAGGTCATGGTTTGCTTTTGGTTTTGAAACCAAACTTTCTAGAAAACGCATGAAATCACCCATTGTTGCTAGAGGTACACATTTCTTTGCACTTTTTGTTTCATCAGGGTATTAACCCTGAAAGCTAATGACTGCATTTCACTGTCAACAGCCACAGTTTCAGGTCTGACTTTTTTAACAGAAGGGCAGGATTAAAAGTCCTGGTTCTCACAGGGGGTAGCTTGGTAGTCAGTGCAACTGAAGGAAGGAGGAATTGAAGTAAAAAGAGTGAAGCATTCTAAAAAAGCATTTATTTCCCTCAAGCAATGATTAGACATCACAACAAGGTGCTTGCATTTAACATGAAGTTGTTTAGTTTATAGGTAATTCTAAAGGTTGGACTTAGTGTCTTTATATATATTTTTTTTTTTAATTTTTTTTTTTGTACCTGCTGTTAATGTCAAAGAGGAATCAGCTGTAGGTTTAGGCTAGAACAAAGTTATACACTTAGAGCTGAGATTGCTAATTGCATCAAAGAACTTGCCAGTAGGACTTCTCATGAACTGTTCAAACCACGTTGGGGAAAAGTCTGCTTCTTTTTACTGGCTGTAAAATCTGGGAGAATGAATAAAGGGGTTGAAGGAGAGAGTTTTAGGGGAAAGTTGGCATCCCTGTTGTGACAGTAGTGGTGTATACTCTGTGCTGTGTGCTAGCAAGATGCACACACAACTCACGGTGGATGAGTGCAAGCCAGTATTAACCTTTCCTTTTCGATTTTTGTTAAATCTATTCTTTAATTCATGTAAAGAATAGAATTTTTATGTTCCAGTTGAGTGCAGAATAGAAATAACTTGTCTGTTGCAGATAGCAAATTGTAACAAATTTCTATCATAAATTAACTCTAGATTTCATTGTGAAAACAGAAAGGTAGAACTACAAAAATCCTGATAATGCTGTTTATTTTTCTTGCAATAAAAATGGCTCTTCCAACAGTGCTAGGTAACAACAATGCTATTGCCGACCATGCCAACCATTACATCCTTTGCTGTTTGTGTTTCATTACTGCTTCAGAGGCCCTGGTCCCAGGCCATGATTCTGTTCTTCTGGACAGGATTCAAAATGTTTTTTGCATCAAAAAGCTTACAGTGTTTTTGCTGCTTTGGGTTTATAATAAAGTATCTCAGTAAAGAGAGCTCCTACTGGAGTTTTCTTCAAAGGACAGTTTTTCTGGAGGAGTGTCCCCTACTTTAATAATAGTAATTTAAACATAAGCAGCCATTTTGCTCTCTGAAGAACATCTAAATAAAACCAAATATCTGTTCTTTATCCTGCATAGGAAAGCACAAAATGCTAGATGGCTTCATAAGGTTTTATTTGGCTTCTTTCATAGTCTTTTATAGGAAACAAATCTGAGTACAATTATTGTAAATGTTTCCCTCTGTATATTGACATTAGCTTTTTTTTTCCATTTTAAAATTAATCTTTTTTATTATTTATTTCAGTGTAATATTTAGTAATGTCTATCTGAAAATTTTATGATTAAAAATGTCCTACCTTTGCACATGAAGTATCTTCTTTCCATAAAGAACTGTAGTTTTTTCCCTGGAAAATAATGTTGAAAACTTCTCATAGTTTTGTGTGTTTCTAAAAGGAAATTAAAAAAAAAATTGGCCAGAAAAGACATGGTCTTCACAGCTTTATTAATGTACCCACCAGCATACATCACACAGCATAGCACTTCAAGAGAAACTTCTGTCATAGATAGTTCCAGCCACAGAACCTTTCAGCTGTGTTGAAAACTGAGCAGAAAGTGAAATGACACAGCAGAGCTGAACGAAATACTGAAAGTAAACAAGATATTTATCTACTTTTTTTAACTATTATTTTTCTGGGTGTCAGTTATCTCTGAACAGACCTGGACTTCTTAAAAAATATGTGGTTTTTTTGTTTTTTTTATTTTCTGAAAGAATTGCCATTCATTTTGTCTCTCATGGTATTTCTTCTGCACCTGGACTAGGTAATTCCCCAAAATATATTCAAGATGGCTGCTAGCACGTTTGCCTGTTACCAACACTTGCAATTAATATTCATGTGGAAAAGAGGTGGCTTGGATGAGTGTTTGTGGGTATCAAAGAAAATGGCTGATACATATCCTTTAAACAAACTTACTCCTTGCATGAGTATGGTGTTTGAGAGTTGCCCTTTGTAAGAAAAAACTCTTAGGAAGTAAGAGATTCTATAAATTACTGTAAAGGTTTATA
Source organism: Trochalopteron elliotii (assembly GCA_024734555.1). NCBI lineage: Eukaryota > Metazoa > Chordata > Aves > Passeriformes > Leiothrichidae > Trochalopteron > Trochalopteron elliotii. Next base: position 1,729,062 of record JANPWX010000097.1, on the reverse strand, counting down.
GAATAAGACTTTAGGAAACAATGTCTTTTCTGGAGGTTTCTAATTTGGGATAACAATTCAGTATCTGAGTGGCAATTTCTATATTCTGTAAGATCATTGAGCAGAAAACCCCTGGGAAAAAAACCCAAACCAATTATTTTTATCAACTTGCTCAGGACTTTTCCATGAATATTTTTACTTGTATTTACTCAGCCTCAGAGCTTGGGTTTAGCTGCATTTATGCTTTTGTTGCCCCTGCCCCACTTTTCCAGCAGATTGCCTTCTCTGTATTTCATTGTGGCTGCTTCTGTCTCACCCACATTCAGGTGTTTGTTCTGTCGACTCCTCTACTGCTGTCATCCTACATTTTTATAAACTCGCTTTCCCCAAAGTCTGTCCTATTTCTTCTTCTTCTTTTTTTTTTTTTTTTTTTTCCAAGGAATTGGTCATACATTGTAGAATGGACTCAGGATATAAAGATGAGATAAGAGGATTTACCAGGCAAAAGAGTGGGGCCAGATAAAAGATGAGTCACTGTCATTCTTAAAATGGAGCCAACAGAATTGGGAGGGAACAGGTGTTTTGTTTTAAGCTGTATTTAATACCAAAAAACCTTTGTTATAACTTGATTTTACTTTTTCTCTGCAATGTTTTTCTTCAAGTATTTTGACTAGTATTGCCAAACAGTCTTACTTGCTGCTTTCAAACCAGGCCTATGCTTGTAAGTACAATGCACCTGATGGCTTCAGTGACCTGATGGCTTTAATGTGCTGTGACTTCTGAATTCCCATGAAATCACATTTATCCATGTAAATACAACTAAAATCCTTTGCTCATGGTTGCACTGACACAGGGCATTTTTACCAGAGCCCTTGCACCTGGCACAAGGGAGTGCACCAGAGTATTTTAACTTGCATTTTCCTGTTTCTGGCATTTTTTAAATCCTTTTTTCTTCAGGAGGAGGGGATGTGTGGGGGGATGACGTAGCAAAACTCACTGTTTTTGAGATTTTGGATATTGGAGTGGGTGAGACTTCTCTGGTAAATGACATGAGTATATGGTTAGTACCACAGTGGGATCAGTGACATCACTGCTCTGTGGCAATGGAAATTTTGATGCTGACTGAGCAATGAAAACCTTGATTGACATTGATGAGCAAATGTGATTCACCACTAATTTATCCCTAGGTATTGAGATGGCCATGAAGCATATTTAACTTGTCTGCAAGTCTGTATAATTTACAAATATAAATGTAGAGATCCTGAAAATTAATTTTCACTGTCATCTAACTTTTCTCTGTGATTGCTTTCGTATGCCCAGCCAAGAAGCAGGTGACCAATCAGGTATGAATTGCCAATGGCTAATGAACAGTAATCAGATGAATAGTTTGTAAATAACCCTTAACCTGAAAGCTGCTTTTTTAGGCTATCTGATAATTTGTTACAAATCAAAATGTATTTTGCCTGTTTGATGAACATACAGATACATGTTAATACATGCACAATTGATATGCCTTGTATAAATACACAGATACCCACTCTGAGGCAGTGATATTTGAACAACTGCAGTTTGGATGAACAGCAATTGAGGAATTTAGCATAGATTAGCATAGTTAAACAAGATTTCTACAATTTTAAATTGACGCTGTAAAGTTTCAGTAATTTACTCTTGATATTGACAGAACAATTTGGGACTAATCTGTCTAAAGGACTTGCTTTAATTTTTTCGGGTGACTGGCTCTTGCTTTTTGTCAGTCAGTTCAATCTGATTAGCTCTTTCAATTTAAACATTTTAGTATAAGTGTTTTCTAATAATAAATTGATAATTGCTAAACAAACAGGCTGCAATAACGAAGTGCAATTCACTGAAATTTTGTTTCCATTAACAAAGGTTTCTCTTGGAGAATTTAAATATTCACTGAATCTCTAGTCCTTGTGCAGCAGTTTCCAGGAAAAAAGCTCTCTATGTAATGGCTGGACTTAAGGAAATAAAAGCATCTCACGCAAATAGGCATGTGAAACAGTTATTAAATTATTTTGGTAAAGGCAAATGTACTAAGAGAAAGTGGATCACAAAAGCAGATTCAGCTTTCTGCATTTTAGTTCAGGATTTTAGGCAACAGGTTTTAAGAACCATGCAGATGGAAAGAGTTTGGTAAAACTTGAGTCTTCTTGTTTTGTTTTCTGGGTTTTTTGTTTGTTTCATTAGAGTCTCTAATCACTTCTTGCATTCTAAACCTTTTTCAGACTCTGGGGATTGTTTCTCACTGTTGCTGAACATTCAGCTGGCTGGAAATGCACTTTAATTTGAGAGCGTTGCTATTTTCAGAAGGATATCTTTTTCAGCGTTACAGATTGATACAAAAAGACTCTAGCTTTAACAGGAGTTGGTGTGTTTTCTAGCATTAAAAGAAGTCCTGAAACGATAAATATAAAACACTTGAACGATTTAAAATAAAACCCAAAAGCGTAGGTTTACACTGTTTTCAAAGCAGGAGTCGGAATTCGAAAGAGCGAGCCTAATTTTGAACGGAAATAGGAAGACTGCGGTATTTCCATGAGGATTCCCTCTGTCACCTGGACCCAGTAATGCAGCACCTGGAGCGGCGGCGGACGGCGCGGAGGTCTCATCTCCGGCAAGGTAGAGGAGCAGAACAGAATCTCCCGCTTTTCGGGTGCCCTGCTGGCAGCGGCAACACAAACATCTTTTCCGACAATATCTGCAACGCTTGCGGTGGTGCCCGCTCCATCCGCCCCGCGGGGCAGCGCCCGGCCCGGCTGCGCGGGGACCCCGCCGCACCTCAACAAA